>JAHWFP010230525.1:116025-180202 GCA_023313725.1 Lithobius niger
ATCAAGGAGGCAAACGGGATAGTGAGAACGCAGACAGGAGGAATTCAAGAGAGTGAGAGGAAGAGAGAAGAAGTGAGAAAAATACGCCAAGAATTGGTCTTACCTTTGCAAGAGAGTCAGTGATGAAGTCCAGACGATCTTAAGAAAGAGCTTTTAACACGTTCCTAAAGAATAACCGTGGACTGAAAGGCCGGCATAGGCAGAATGAGACGAGAAATTATACCGACACTAACGAGGGATGTAGGGATGAAAAGAAGGCACCTGGACAGATAGTCAACATCAGAGGAGTCTACAAGTTTCCATGTGGGGACTGTGATGCAATATATATTGGGGAGACAAGGGAAGGAATACAAGAGAAAGTCAAGCAACACATGGCGGACATGAGGAATGGAGCTAATACAACGGGACTTTCAATCCACCACATGCAGACACAGCATGACATAAAGTGGGAGGAGACAAAAACACCACTTGTCTCAAACTCGAACAGAGATACACATCTGCGGAGCCTCCCTGTTTATTCAACACCACGTCCAAGAGAAGACTGTGCTGATGAATACCCAGGGACCCTCTAATCCAGGATTTCAGTACTTACTGCTTGGAGAATTCAGCAAGGTGCTAAGGAAAAAGTGGAGCAACGGCCGAACAAATATTGGAGGCCCCACCATCCACTGAATTTACTGAACTGGCCCGATTGTAATGCGGCTCGAATATAGGCGAATTGCCATTTTGGGCTCAAAAAATAAACGGCACGATGATTTATAAGGCGGACGACTTTCAGCCAAGATTCTGCCTATGCCTCTATTACTAGTATAGTTCGTACCCCTAGCATAATTCAGCCAATGCCGATTCAGAATCATATTTTTTGCCATATAGGGTTTTTTTTTTAATCGTGGACTCCAACAATTTTTAAGGTTCCACAAATATAAGAAAGCTGCAGTTTTAACGGAACAAACTCGGAAAAAAAAATACCATCTTATACGTATGGTAAATGATCCTGACGTGCACTTGACAAAATTTTTGTGTTGCTTGTGACTGTGTCTGTTTAAACATCTTTGGTGCAAAGACTATCGAGTATTGGCAAGATATTGTACTGTTCAGACATCTAAAATCTTGAAGTTGTGTGTATTTTTCTTCATGTGCGAGGACTGCCAAAAGCACTAAATTTTAACTGGACTTATAAAAATGTCTGTGCATTTGGTATCCTTCCCCTCCTCCTTTCTATGCTGTGGGTACATGTAGGGCATTGAACGCTGTGTTGGTAATTCTACTTCCTTTTTTGATTTGGAAATCGCATGTATCTTAATGAGACATCAGCATTATAAAACATATAAAAATAGGAATTTTTTGATTTGATGTTTATTTTGCTTGTTTGGTGACAGGATCTCTGGAAACACAGCCAGCGACAAGAACATCCACAGTTCCGTTAGTGAGCAACTTAAAAAGAATTTCGCCAAAACCAGATGGAGGGTAAGTTAAGTTCCACACCACCACGTACTGTAAATGTGTTTTGACTTCATTGGTCAAGTGTTGCAACTTGGAATTACATTCAGCTTCAGAAACACAATAAATGAAGTTTTCTTTAAAACAAAAACAACCAGTTTCAATGCTTAGTATGATTTCTTCATAATTTGTGTGAAGTCTTTTTCAGCAACAAAGAAAATACACCTTGTGTTTTATTTAAGATGATTTTTTTCATAGGAGAGGCAACGTTTACCTGGCAGATTATTGCTAAGCTAAAACTGGGGGCCCTATTCGTGTATATTGAGGAGAATATGCGATCCAGTTACTTAAAAAACACTTAAGTGGAGAAGGGAGCTGATAGTATTCATTCATAAAGAATAGACATCGAAGGAAGAAGTTGATAGCATTAGAAGTGTTAATGTTGCATCAGCAATCCTTTTCCCCAAACGCGAAGCTTGCAAAATCTTTTTCCTGGTATCGGACTAAACCAGCTTGTAAGAATTATGTATAGTGCAGACTTTCACAAATGATCCACACCTGCTAATTTTGTTTCTCGATTGTGGCATAGGTGGTGGCTAGCAAGCTTTTAGCCAAGTTACTTCATTGTAGTATTAGTCCCTGGAAGTTTGGTAACCACGATTATGAGATTCTAAGCCCTGAAGTGAAGCTACCTCTTTCGTACCAACAGACAACTTTTGCAGCATGCCACCAAGCAGAAGAAAAAATAAGAAAAAAACAAAAAAAAAAAATAAGTCCCAAAGCACTCTGCGAACCTTGTGAAAGGTCTCCGGTGATCTCGAGCAACGTAAGCAAGAATAGCCAAGTGTCGAAGTGTTTGGCTACCAACCCAGAGAACGCTGCTTCGAATCCCCTGACCGACTAAGATACATACGGGACTATAAAAAAATAGTTTTGCGAAAAAGAGATGGAAGTGATGTACCATAAAACCACGCTCCCCCAGATCCCCCCTACCTGGCTTAGCTCGGCCCCCTCCAGAAATTTTTCCTGGCTGTGCCACTGAAGCAGTTTAATTAGTTCCTTATGGCAATATAGTGATAGTTCAGTGTCCAAACACGTCTATCGAATTTCAGTTATGATTTACTATTTCAGTTATAATTTTATTTGGTCCACAGGTAATCTTCCCTGACATATGCATAAGTAGGTCCACAACTTTGGTGGGAAGTAAGCCTTTACTTTATGGGAAACTAGATTTATAAGTAGTTCTCACTTTTGTTTTAGTTTCAAGATAAGTTAATTATTAGGGATTATCTGCTGCCAGGAAAGAGACCTATAGTACCTATAGAGTACGAGTAGTTGACATCAAATTCAGTGTTTACCGCTGTTCTGCATGAATGAAATTGTCATTCTCATCCTGTATACTAATACAAAAAAAATTGCCTAATATTGGTGATACGTCAAGCCTTTTTGCATTAAAAAAATGGTTACTTGGTTGAGCATCACTTAAACTTTTGGAAAGTACGTAACGTTTAAATTAAGGTTTGTATCAGCTTTCACTACCATGTAAACGTTATAAAAAAATTACGTGAGTAGTTGGGACTCATAAAAGTATTTCCATGATATTTCAAATGTTCCATGTAGGTTGGGTTGTCGTAATACCAAGGAATTTACAGATAAAACGAAAATGCATTATTGTCAGTTGTGGAATTAAATTATTGATATTGTTTTATATTTTGGTATAGTACTGCTGGCTTTAAAAATTAAACAGAAAATCACATAGTTTCTTACTAGCTTTAAAATACTTTCTTTTACTTAGTTGTTTAAATCGCTTAATTTTATGCTCAATTCCCAAATTACCAAGATAAAGCCTTACATTGCTCCCCCACTAGATGGCTACCCTGTTCCCTCTATCCAACAATACAGGGCGTGCCATCTAATCCTCCACAATCAGTTGGGCGTCGACTAAGTAAAGTCTATGAGCAGTAAACATATCATACTGCAAGAGTTCAAAAAATCGTTACACTTAAACAAAAACACACAATCTCGCAACAAGGGAATTAGTCCAAAATTTCTGCAAATTTTTGACAGTTGGTATGAAGGAAAATGTAACACGTCTTCCAACTGTCTTCTTCAGGCCAACCCTGAGGTAATTCCGGTGTTTTGGCTCACATCAGTCTGGCTGTTTACATTGGAATGGCGTGGTGACTGTAGTCTTCGATGATGGTTGGGCAGCAGCCTTGGCCTTCGATATTGGTCGGGCAGTGGCCGTGTCCGTGGCTTTCGTTGTAGGTTGCACCGTTTCCATTCGTTTACAAGGCTGGTGTGGAGTCTGCTCTATCGCGAGGTATTGAATTGCAGGTGCGGAAGGTACTTGAATGTTCATGAGGTCATAGTTCTCTCTCTCTGTAGAGCTAAGGACTTTGAGCCTCCCAAATGCCTATCTCTTCAAATTTGAAACAATCAGGGTCTCAGTATTCTCCCAATCTATTCTATACGTAGTACCCATACAATGGACTGCGACACCATTTTCTTTATTAATCCTAACCTCTGCCGTACGTTGCCTTACTCTATTCCTCACTCCCGTCCTGGTCTCTCTTATGTAAAGGGGGGGGGGTCGCAATTACCACATGGTACCCAGTACACCCATTCTCTAGTATAGCGGATTTTTCTTAGTACTTCTTCTTTGAACCATTCACCACTCCGTGTCTTTACTTCGTCACTCATCCTTGGTGGCAACAGGTGCTTCTTAATTGACTCCTATTGTCGAAAAAGGTGTTGAATTCTTCTTTCTTTAAAATCCTCTGCATTTTCTCGGTTATTCCTTCAACATACGTAAAGAGTTAAAAGAGTGAGCCTTACGTATGTTGAAGGAGTAAGCGAGAAAATCCATTGGATTTTAAAGAAAGAAGGATTCAACAGCTTTTTTCGACAAGAAGAGTCAATTAAGAAGCATCTGTTGTAAACAAGGACGAGTGACGATGTGAAGACACGGGGAGTTGAACGGTTCGAAGAAGAAGTGCTAATAAAAATCCCCAATACTAGAGAAGGGGTGTACCGGGTACCATGCGGTGATTGCAACGCCGTTTACGTAGGAGAGACCAGTAAGGGAGTGAGGAATAGACTAAGGTAACATATGGCAGATGTAAGGAATAATAAAGAAAGGGCATTGCAGTCCATCGCATGGGTACTAAGCAATGAATAGACTGGGAGAATACTGAGACCTTATCGTGTCAAATTAGAAGATAGAATGGCATTTGATAGGCTTAGAATCCTTAGCTATACAGAGACACAAGACAGCGATCTATGACCTTATGAACATCCAAGTACCTTCCACACCTGCAATCCAATGCCTCGTGAGAGCCGACCTCCGCACCAGCCTTGCAACCGAATGGAAACGGCACGACCAACAACGAAGACCAAGGTCACGACCACCGTCCGACCAACATCGAAGGCCACGACCACCGCACGATTCGAATCTAAACGACCAGACTGATGTGAGCCAAAACACCATAAATACCTCAGGGTAGACCCGAAGAAGACAGTTTGGAGATCACTGAAAATACCGTTACTATGACTACTGTGAAATGCATCGTCTACTCTATCAACAGAAAAGGAGTTACTTCCTTGCATCTTTCACTCACTTTCGCATAGACATTAGTCCCAAATTGCAAATTCCATCTTGCAAATTTGCGACTGCTTCCAGCAGTCTTCTTCAGGCCTCCAAAAGTGGAGTTCATTCTCTGGTTACATGTGTGCTTTTTGTCGTTTGCTCGGTTTGAATTTGAGTTTACCGCTCGCTGTAGCCTCCTGCATCCATCAAGGCGCACAATACCTTCCAGCTTCCACTTTTCGTCGAGTTGTTTTTCAAGATCTTTTAAGGTGAGTCATATTCAGGTTAGTTGGGCCTTGGATATTTATGAAGGAAATATGTTTTTCTCATGAAGTTTAATCATCACAGGCTCATGGTAACGCAGATGATTGTCCCATCTGGAGTTGATCGAATCAGTGTCTCTTGATTTATTCTACTCAATGTCAAGTTGTTTCACATCGAACGGAATAAATCGGAGACACTGATTCGATCAAATTCCAGATGGGACAATCATCTGCAGTGCCTTGAGTCTGTGGCGATTAAACTTTGTTAGGAAAAAAAGACTTGATTCAATTTTTGGCAACAAATCGGGGAAAATTTTACCAGCAATACCTAAGCCTATTACTAAGTCTAACTCCGGTATTGGAATGCCAGCATGACAGTGTGCCAAGTAATACAGATTCTGTTTCAAATATCCGTTCAACACTCAATGCCAATCTTCGAGCTGATGTTCACAAAATTTCAATAAAGCCTGGCTTTTCAAATTAATTCATTGAAATCTTCTATTCCCATTATCATTGAGCATAATCTGGTATAGGGAAAATCCAAGATGGCAGCCTCATCACCTGTTTCATACCGGAAGTGATCACAAGCCCGTCGGAGAGTGGTCGAATGATCCCACGCTGCTGCCCTAGCACCAGGAACCGCCAGTGTTGACAGTGGAAGCACCACTTAATATGAATAGTTCATCTTCGGACTCATCACCTGTCTTCATGTTCCAGATTAGCTGTCGTCAGGGAATTCAGGAACTGAACAAGGATATCATCGCTGATAAAGGAACAAGTGTTTCATCGAAGTCGAAGCATCAAAACAAATCAGAAAACGGAAGTCGAAGGCTTCGGTAGTAAGACTATGTGTTCCCATAAAAGGGGAAAATCAAAACATGGAAATACTTTACCCAAAAAATAAGCAAACAACGCGGCTGAATCCCGTGGTAGGCACGGTCAGTTTTTGCCACCTCGCCATAAAACTATATCTCCAGCGACACCTGGTATCACGACTGAAAGTGATGTGGTTGCCGTACAGGAGTTGGCTCGTCACCATAGTACGCGATCGTACTCCCTGGTGCACAGTGAGGAGCAAAATAGTTGTCTTACATTCCGAATGCCCAAGCGTCAGGACATGGCTGATTAAGTCACGCCTGTGCGGCAAAGATAAAGTTGGTCGTCTCTGAATAAAGAAGAAACAATTTTGAGAAATAGAGATCGATCGTGGTCTATCGTCGCATTAGAAACTGCTGTGGTGTGAGCAATGCATACCTTGCGGTAGAACATAATAACGGGAATTTGCCTTTCAGGGGCTGCGAACTTCGCAATTCAAATTGAAAGCAAAAGACATAACTATTACTTGGATGAACGGCACAAAATTTTACAACAATGTAAACTTCGCACAAATTAATTAGCGGAAAATCTTTGCGTTATGCTTCAACTACAAGATGTCGATGAAAATATTGATATGTGGAACCTTGTTTGTGGACCTATTTGCCACCCATCTAAACCATAACTCATGAACTTTGTGTCTCCCTTTCTGGATCAACAAGCTGGGGCGACGGATGCGCTTAGCATAGATTGGTCGGGGATGTTTACGTATCCTTTTCCCTGTTCCCCCAAATAGTTGTAAACAAGATAAAGACCATCCAAGGATCACTCGTACAGATCGAACCAATGTGGCCGACAACTCTATGGTTTGTAGACCTTCTAGATCAATAGAAAGAATACCTCTTCCTCTCGTCCCGGACCTTCTCATTCAACACAAATGCAGGACCCTCCACCCAAATCCAGCTATTCTTCATTTTCACGCACGGATGCCCTGAAGAGGAACCGGGTGTTCCTTCCCCATTAAGGCTTGCCTTCTACAATGTCAGGGGCCATCAACCGTTAAAATTTGCGAGGCAAAATGGAGAAAATGGTTTGAGAGGTGCAATGACAGTAAAGTTGACCCATGTGACCTTACAGAAAACACCTAATCGTGCTTTTTGAACACCTGTTTCAGTTCGGAATTCGCCCAATGCTTAAGAAATTCGAACTTCGTGAGCAGTAAGATCATTTCCAGACTCG
Organism: Lithobius niger; assembly: GCA_023313725.1. Lineage (NCBI taxonomy): Eukaryota > Metazoa > Arthropoda > Chilopoda > Lithobiomorpha > Lithobiidae > Lithobius > Lithobius niger. The sequence goes on from JAHWFP010230525.1 coordinate 123,370, forward strand.
TGCGTCCCAACGTTCGAAGGAAGTTTCCAGCCTGGAATTTACTCCTCATGCTGTCATGCCTCTCAGTAGCTCCTTATGACTATGCGCCTATGCGTACTGCCTTGTTGCTACACCTAACGCTGAAGACTGATTTTTTTGTTGCACTTGCCTGTGCAGCAGGACAGGGTGGACTTTTTGCCCTTTCCATGGAAGATGGACTAATTTAGTTTAGCAGCGACTGGTAAAGAGTCACTCCAAAGGCCAGATGAAGCACCTGGCCCCTGACCCAATTTCAAGTGATCAACTACCATTAATAGGCGTACATTTGGGTATCTGAACATTCAGAAGAATGGAGCCCCAAACAAGCAGTAGCTGCTACCCAGAGTCGGACTGGGTAGCAAAGGTCACCTGTGCCATTTAGAGAACTGATTGGGCAGGGAAGACACATTTTTCCAGGAATTCAAGTCTTGACAAGTCTGGAGAGCACTCCAAGCTCCCCAACCATTGTCCAGGGAAGAGCCCAGGAGTTTTTGCTTATCTTGATATTCTACTGGCTTTGAATTATACCGTATTACCGTATATTTCAAGGAATTAAGCGTTTATGAAGTTCTGTCTTGGATGTCATGGGTCTTTTTTTTGTATGGTGGGGGTGGGGGGAGTTTAACAAAAGTGTTGAAAATGCAAGTAAGAGGAAGGAGAAAGAGAGAAGGGGATTTGTACCTGAAGGGAAGCTCAACAGCGTAAAAGATTTCATTTTTCTTTCGGGGAGGGGTAAAACAAGGCTGTCCATGGGGCGCCAAAAGTGTGGTAACCAAAGGGTGCCTGTGCCAATGGCAATATGGCCAGTCCGAGCCTGCTGCTACCTTTTAGCTAGCTGAGACGAGTCTGGTTTTGTGCTTATTAAATTACGGTGTTGGCACTAATAGTCGAACCTTCAAGGTAAGAACGAGTTCAGTGCACGGTTCGAGCCCTTCAGGGCCATTTGTAACACCTTTAAGGAAGAGCCAGAGTGGACTTTAACCAGAACTCCTTTTGTCTTTCACATAGACAAAGCATCTTCAACTCTATTGTTACCGAAACCGGCTCCTCCAACTAAATTATCCTCTTGGATCTGTGATTTGATAAAACACGCATATGATGGTGCTTCCAACCATATTGTCTATCCCCCTAAGGTGAGGGGACATGAACTAAGCTTTGGCAGAGTCCTGGGTCTGCGGGTCGGGCATGCCTTCAGATGAGAAGAAGTAGTATCGGCCTGCTCTTCGCGTAACAGTAACACCTTCATAAGCCACTACTTAAGAGATCTAGTTGGATTTTGTGGAGGATGTTCTCTAAAGGATCACATACTGGCCAGCAGCTGTATAGGGAAATCTCATTAGAGAAATCAACTGCTAAGAAAGAAAGAATGAAGCATTGCATCAGGTCGGTATCTTGAAAGTAGTGAATAAGTTAATTTAAGGTTCATCTGTGAAGTTAACCCTTTTGAGTCGGAGCGACGATATATCGTCGTACTAATTCCAAACCAAAATGGTCGGACGAACGATATATAGTTCGCTCAGTTCTACGTCCTGTTCAAAAAAAAAATCCAATTGCGTACATCGGAGGTGTAATTTCGGTTGAATTAGGCATTTTAAAACATATTTTTTCAGTTAATATAATTCATTATCATCTTTTTATTACCTTAATTAAAGTTTTTGTTGACATCGTCACCAAAATTGACGTGAAATTGCGTTTCGTGCTGAAAATTGCCCTTGGTTCAAACGATCATATCTCTAGAACGACACAACGTACAGCCGCCATCTTGGTCTCCTTTGAGAGAGGGGAATCCCAACTTTCCAGCTCGCGAAAAATGACGTCATCAACTCCTACGTCATTGCCTGTATTCCTCGAATGAAATGTGGTGTTTCAGCGCCCTTTGTTCAAACTGTTTGGCATCGCGAGCGTTGACTGGTTTGTTTGCGGCACGTGACTCTTCGGCTGTTCACAAGTGATGTCACGTGAAGCGAGTCAAGGTTGCATCAGTTGGCGCTAGCAGGGGCGGGTCGGATTGCAGGCAGCCGGTTACAATGGTGTCTACAGAGTGATGGCGGCCTACGGGAGTGAGCTTTCAACGCGGCTTTCAAGATCGTGAATATTGATGAACTAAATTAACTTTAAACTATTTTAACGGTAATAAAACATAAAATAATGATTTCGGAAGTAATAACAGGTGTTGTGACGGAAGAATATCGTGTGGATGTTATAATTCCGAGTACTGTAAGTTGAAACTTTGATTAGCGCTGTTTACGATGTCAAACTTTAGGATTTTTTAAAATAATGAAAACGTACGACAATGGTCCCAATTATATTTTTGCTCAATAATTTACAATATAATTATTATGTCTGCGAATTTTTATACTCCTAGACCACATAGTTTTTTTTATTACAGCTTATTTTCGTGAGGCATGCAACTTGTTCATGGCAGCCATGTTGCGGCATAGACTTCTTTAGCAGGAAAATGAAAAATGGTGTTCGACTCAAAAGGGTTAAGCTCCGGGATTCTAGCTTGGCCCACCTCCATTAACTAAAGAAAAGTATTTTGAAGATAGTAAGCAATGGAATTTTAAAACTAAAATTACTCTTTTACGATCCTAAAATACTTAACTTTGGTTTAACCCACCCACCATCGCCACTTCCGCAGAACCTGAATTGTTCACAAGCGATTATGGGGGTTAGATGGCGCATGCCCTGTATTGTTGGATAAAGAGACAAGGTTGCCATCTGGTGAGAGAGCGATGTAATGCTTTATCGTTTTAATTTGGGCATTAGGCATTAAATTAGAATTTTAGGATAGTAAAAGACTAATTTTAGTATTAAAATACCATTTTTTTTTACTTTACTTATTTTTCAGCAAGCGTACAATGCTGCTGCCATCATCCGCAAGATGCGTCTCCTTGCGATGAACAGCACTTCGGGGTCAACTGACCAGTCAAACCACCTTAGTGCAGCATCCAACTCCAGTGCACATCCAGACGGTGCTGGTGACAGCAGCAGCAGTAAATCTTAACTAAATCAACAATAGAAGCAGATTTTAAAAACTTTTTACAAAAAAAAAATTATTGTTTTCAACACAAAGAGAGAGCTGCCAAGTTTTGTCCAGAAAATAGTATTGCTAGTTTGTACACATCTGTTCCTATTTGCAGAGCTATGCAAACTGGTAACATTACTTTAGGGTAATTATTATACATAAAGCTAAAATATGTAAATGAAGTTTGATTTGCATTTAAGTAGTATTAATTACATAAAAAGACATTCTTTTTTTTGCATTTTCACTATTCTTTTGGAATTATTTTACACGACGGTTATTATTCAAATATATTTTCGTTTTTGTCTTGATCTGGTTGTCTGGTATGGACTATGATACTTTGCATTTCGTCTTAAATTAATGTTTGTGTCGCGTTCTGTGTTTTTTATACTCATTCCTGAGTTACGTAAGGATGTGCAATTCTGTAATGGTGTAGTAGTATTTTGTGGTGCTTCCAGCTTTGTATGCTTTTAGTTTATTTAATCCTAAACTCCTTAGTAACACTTTGTTGGCTTATGATCTCTCTCTCTCTGTCTCCTCTCTCTGTGTCTGTCTCTGTTGTCCTTGACGTCATCGTTATTTGAGGTGTCTCTTAATGGTGCCTCGTTCCCGTTAAATACTGTTGTTGTTCCTTTGCAGAACACTTGTTGTGGGTGTTAGCAAAAAGAAAGGCATATTTTTCCACTTTACCAAAAGAGAAAGGCCAGAATGTTTACATTTTCAGTCGCGTAAAAGTTTTCACCTCCTTTTAAATTGGAAGCCAGTAAGAGCAAATAGTTAAATTGTGCAGTCTGTGGTAATAGTTTCTTTTTTTCTAGGATAAATCTGCACTAAACTCTCAAGCAAATATGCTTGTTGAGAAAATTTTTCTGCCGTGGCTTGGCTAGTATGCCTAAATGGCTGTGTTTCGTTGATCTACTGATAAGTAAATTGAAATTGTTATCGTGTATATTCAGTACCGATACGCTGACCATTTAATGAAAGTATGGCCTATATACGGCATAGATGACTGTTGTTGCAATTCTTGGTTACTGCTAAGAATCGGGCATTAACTACAGGGATGCATCGAATATTCGGCAATTATTCGGTTTTCAGCCTATTTGGCCAAAAATTCTAGTAGGCTATTTGGTATTCAGCCGAATACTTATTTGTATTCGTTTCCAATACTGATTTTGGCAGAATAGTGATATTCGGTATTCGGTCAAATAGTGTTCAGATTTGTTAATATTCTGCCGAATAATTTGTTAGTACTGTATACATTTATGAAATTTTGTTATTGTAAGAACGTTTAGCTAAGCATTCCGTTTTTGATTTGTGAGGAATTGTCTTCTAACATTCCTAAAAAAAAAGGAACCATTATGGGCTATTTTTGAAGGCCTAATAAATAACTTTGCATTTAATAAGGGGAAAGGGGAAGTTTTTCAAAAGGTGAAAATGTGTGTTGTATTCCTGTACCTCCCTCTTGTCATGTTTTATCATCAGGTAGCCTGGAGAACTAATGTGTCTACCTTTTATGAGTATAGTCGTACAATTTAATCAATATCATATATTTATTTTACTGGTATTTGGCAGAGCATTCCATCAAGTATTCAACCGAATAATTCGGTATTCGACCTATTCGGCCATTATTCGGTACAGAATAGTGGATATTCTGGACATTATGAGATCGAGTGTCTTGAACGTTGGTAAATTGTTTCGCGGGTGATAATGAGCTCTCATAGTAGAAGTTCAGTTTGTTTATTTGAATCGGGGCCGAATAATTCAGTATTCGGATAAATATGCCAATTGTTCGGTGCCGAATATTCATTATTTGGTATTCGGCAGTTAAACTATTCGCTTGTGTGATTGGTATTAGGTATTCAGCAAGTTGAGTATTCGGTTGTATATTCGGTATTCGTTATTCGGCAGGTTAAGTATTTGGTTGTATATTTGGTATTCGGCAAAATTCGGTGCATCCCTAATTAACTGTATCAGGTATTCCAGACTTCGGCTGCTGTTATTTTCCTAATTTACTACACTTTCTTCTTCCTATTTGTTTACTTTATGTCACAAACATGTTTTTAACAACTAGTATTGCGTACTGACCATTCGATTCATTACATCAAGCACTTATTTAAATCATGTCACTCGTACTAAAAATAAAATTACGCAATTGTTGAAATCCACAAACTCTGATATTAAAAAAAAAATGCCTTTAAGATCATGTTTTTAAGGAAACCATATGCTTGTAATCTAATCACTCAAATTTTTGAGTTAATATAAAAGTCGTTAGGACAATATTGCTACATTCACTGAAAATGTCCGGTATATTCCTGTAAATCCCTAAATTTCAGAAAAAAATTCGTATAGTTTAGTGGTCCTGGTTGGCTGGGATACCTGCTATATTTAATTGTAAGAAAAAATAAATAAAAGCAAGTAACGAGTATGTCAAAATAGATGTGGTTGCAACAATACAACTACTAGGTTGCAACTACTTTGGCCTGATGTGTCGAATAGCTCCCATGGACCTAAGTCGCGTACAATGCGTGTGTAACTATGTGATAATTCACTTATATTTAACTGCTGGGAAATAGGCTGGCAAATGAGAACAGTAGCTGACTTGAAAATGTACTAACTCATATTATGCAATTGTGCCACCTGTTATAAAACTAAAAAAAAAAAAAAGGTGTCACTTAACAATAGTAGCTATTCTGCAACAATTTCGTTAATTCAACTGTGCAACATTCCACTTTTCGATCTGTCTGTTCTCTTTTGGTACAGTATGTAAAGGATTCTGTGAATTTAAAATATATATAAAATAATCTTTGTACTGTATTTTTATAGATTTATTTGATAATCATGGCATGAGTGGTAAATTAAATACATTGCTGAAGACATTGTCATATTTTATTTTAAAATAATGATGATGCTGTCAGTTGTATAGCTGATGACTTAATAAGCAATGGTAAGGAATGTGGTAGGCGACACTAAAATATGTGTATGTGTGTTGGGTTGGTTTTTTTAAGGTCACGTACAAATTTGTACGATTCATCATTAGGACGTTGCATCACTGGTACATCCTGTTTTTTATTTGTGTTAAGGAAAATATACAGAATATATTGATTTTACTGAGACAAATGAAATGGAGTATCAACTACGCACTTGTAAACTGTAGGCCTACAGTGTAAAGTTTAACGTCACATTTTGTGCAGTAGTGTTTAAAGAAAATTTAACTTATCAATGCAGTTAAATAAAACTTTGGGAGGGGGGGGGGCTCAGGGTATTTCCTCGCATTTTTACTAAAATACTTTACGTTTTCCTGTATTTTGAAATTTGTGCTAATCACAATGTTGCTAATGAACTATTGTTAAAAATTACATGTTTTTAATATAATAAATGTTATTAAGTAACTTGGAAAAAGTATTAACGGTAAGGTAAGTGTGACATTTGTTTAATACTAATAGTAAACGAACAAGTATGGAGAACTAGTTATTTTTGGTGTTGGCTGGTGGTGTATACATGAATTAATTAAAACAATCATTTGTTGATGTTTTGGTGGTTCTTGATCGTTTCATATGTGTACAAAGCAAGCAAAACCTAAATTCAAACAAATTGGCATTTACTAAGCACAAATTCATGTTACCACATCACCAGCTTATTCGGAAGACACAACCTTGTAATAAAAATTAGAACTCTTGCACAAAACCTGCAATAGGTGTGGTAGTGTCTTGGTTTGTGAACAATCAAACGGCCTAGCACAACTGTGTTAAAGCGGAAGTATTGAGCAGTTGTCTAACTGAAGAACCACTTATGTTAAAACTATAATATTATCCTTCAAAGGCAGATACTTCACACTTAATTTAATTTTGTGTGCTTGTCCAAGAAATAAATTGACAAGTTACTGTGTATGCAAGCGTGGCTTTATGGACTTTCCGAAATGAAATACTCGGACAGAAGAGCTAAGGCGATTGCCGATTAGTAATGTATTTTCCTTGTTTTGGTACGGTACAGTATAAAACACTTAACGTACGGTACAGTATAAAACGCTTAACGTGTATATCGCAATTCATGAACTTCATTGTGCAGTTCATTACAACTTGTTGCAATAAAAGTTGACCAGCAGTCTCCTGCATTTGTCTGCAGAAGTAGGAAGAAACTATGTAATAATATTTCCAATTCGAAGTCTGCACAGTAACATACAGAATCATTTTAAGTGAAGTAATGTTTGCACAATTATTTACAACATGTAGTACTAAAAAAAAACAGGCTCTCTGTGTATTCAAAACTGAAATTATAAATAGTCTCCAACAACGTAAACACATAGCGTAACTTCGTCCTGTTGGGAGGCAATTTTTAGCTAATTTTCAGTCTATAAATAAATCGTTGTTGAAGTGTTCACTGTTAACAGAAGGAATTAACCAACAAATTTCTCGTGCTTGGAGGTGAGACACTGCAACCCACTCTAATGTCCATTAGAACTGTGTTATACTGCATCAGAATGAAAACGAATGTTCGGAAAAGTTGACACCTTGTTTGTTTTTCAAATATTTTTCTAAGATTGAAAAGTAACAATTTTTATTACGCTAAAGATTTACGCCCACTCTTCAATTAAAAACAAAACCTATAGGTATCACACTGGACCAGATGACACAAACATAGAATATGTCAATTGTAAAATGCACTCTATAAGATGTATGCACATTTATTTATTTTTTTGTTTGGTTCCTTGTTGTAAAATCAAGAAGTATTTCATAAAGGGCTTCCGTCGGTTAGGTGATTGGAATGGTGCTAGTTAATTATTGGTTTTGGTTAATAGAGGACAAAAATATAAAGGTTGTTTATTGACTTTATTAGGGAGGATGAAATACATTAAACAGGCATTCGGTTTACACAATTGTATGAGCTCAACTTGTAAGATAACTGTACATACAAGTATCCACGCCAGTTGTGCAATGTATCATCAAGTACGCGTCCCTTCGTATGCTTTTCAGTCGTCCGTAGTTCATTGTAGCTTTTGTGTCAGCATTTTTTAATCTTTTTTTTTTAATAGATCTGTATGTTAACATAATATGTATTCACATATTCTCCGTGGAACTGTGTTCAAGCCATTGCTTCAGTCATTATTCTTATCAAAGTGGACACTTCCAATTATGACTTGCTATGTAAATGTGCTTTGAAGGGTGTTATTTGTGTTGGAAACTTATCAAAATGGAAAACAGTTAAAGACAGTTTAACTTCAACAATCCTAGAAGTTTCTCTAGAATTCTGGTGGTTTCGAATCTTGATGCTTAGAGAATTTACGTGTAAATTACTTTATTTTGTTACATGTTTACTGTGATTGTTCTATCAGGCAGTGTAAACCATTAGAATAGAAGTGCATTTTTGTTTGTTTTATTAAGTTATGGTTAAATTAGATTTCATTGAAAGTACGAGTAAGCATTTGTATATGTTCAGGTGCCATACCGACCGTATGGTCCCATAATCCAGGCTGTTAGTATTGGCCTAACGCGAATGAGACGAGCTAAACATTTTTACCAGAAATATTTCCTCCATCTTAAAAAGGACTGAACAAGTGGGATGCCAAACTTGCCAACACTCTTATGAACAGTAGAGAACTGTTGTTGGTTTGAAAGTTCCTCACGCTCTCCCATGTAATGCACTTGCACAGGAGCCGCTTTATTTAAAAAAAAAAAAAAGGGAACTATACTACATACTGGTAGCAGTATTATATTTTTATTACAAGCTGCACCATTCTGCATCACGAAACCATAACTTCGAGATCCAGCGCTTCTTAGGAAGTCTGGTTTTGGCGAAAAATATGCATGACTGCAATACATATATTAATAATGCATGAATTGGAGTGCCCGCCGAAGAGTAATTGTACAGTTTCACTGTACTGATATTATATTAGCAGTTCATCCCTAAGGAGTTACTTGTATGTCGGGGACTAAAAACTGTGGGAAGTAACTTACTAGATTATCTTGTATATAAATGTTTGTGATACAAATCTAGCCTTCTGATAAGGGAAGTCACTTCCTGTCCCACGAGAGTACTTATATAGTCGTAAATCTTCTTTGGAACTAGGTAGGTTTAAAGTCATCTATTATTCCCTCCCCCTCCAGCAAATTATTGTTAACGTTGTGACTAGCCTTGCTTGATGTCACCACGAGTGTACATTGAGAAAGGGGGGATTAATTGTGGGAAGCAGTGAAGTTTATGAAGCCTTTCATGCTTGTTAAAGTAATTGTCATGAAAAATAACGTTCAGCTTGGGCCATTTGAGGCAAGGGGTTGAAAACGGAAGGGTAAGAGTGGTATGTGCGCCCCTTCCCACGGTCTGTTGAAATGACTAAAGTTAGTTGCAGCAATTTTTAAAACAGTAACAATATTTTGATTGGAGATGTTTATCAGGATATAAATGATCAATTATTCTATATCTTAAACAGTGAATAGTCAACGGTGTCATTCTGTTGTCATGAGTTGTTGAAAGTTTATATTTTATAGAAAACGTGGCAGCTTCCTAACTTAAAGTAAACTTTGCCTCTTTGATATTCAACTTTTCCAAGTGTCATTTAAATGGTGTTCACATAATCAAACGTTACATTCCAAGAACAATTCTTTAATCAGTTTGTAGCTACGTAAATAATAATAGAAATTACGTTATTTATGTTAATGATTTAAAAAATAAACACGTCTGTTAAAGAAAAACGTAAGCGAATTTCAGTTCATATGATGAAGCGATTACTTTGAACTTCATCGTTGTAATGTGTATTGGACTGAATTGTTGGCCAAATGTATTCAAAACTAGAATGTGAACTTAAATTTGTCAGCAATTCTGATTTGTTTAGATAATTGAACAATTTCCCTGTTATTATAACAAAACATTTTCACATTACAATTGCTTGTTACAAGACTGCAACCGAGCAAATAGCCATTACAAAGTGGCAATTTTAGAGCTTAGCACCATAGGAATAGATGTAAATAAGGTAGCATGAGTTGGAATGGTTGGCTTTATTTATATTTTATCATTTTGGCTAACCAAAATAGGTTTGTGCGCAGAAGTATTCTTGATACGATTTCCTAGCTTGGAAAATACTGTAGGCTGGTTGTAGCTTAATTAATGTTTTACAATCCAAGAATATATTTTTTTCAAGTTCTGGTCCATAAAAATATGAAATAAATGATGCAGAACCCTGTTTGGTAGCATGTAGTTACGGAAAATGAATTATTAATGAAGTCATTCACTTTGGTTTATTAATCAACCCAGCAAACAATTTTTTCTATTGGACAAAGGAATTGTTTTTTTTTTGTTTTAGATCTTAGCACATGAAATTGTGTCATAAATTATCAATTAAGACAAAACAACTTAAAGATGAGGTTGCGTACCAGTTCAGCTATTAGTTAAATTTATAAATAAAGGTGGCATTCTGTTTGCCATTGTTACAAAGCTCAGCCAAAATGGGAATGCCCATCTTTAAAGATTGATGCCTATCTTCTGTGGTCCTGAGCCATCGATATCTTATGTGATGATGGTTCGTATTTCCACGTGTTCATTCTTGCCGAAAGCAAATTTAGATTCGTAACTATACAATATACATGTCATTACATTTTTGTTTGATATATGTTAATGAGTATCGAGTAAGAAAAGTAGGTTGGTTACAATAAGCACTAACGTTCGAAGCGTTGGAACAGCCACTAGACAAATCGGTATCAAATGCACATTCCTAGACTTGCACTGTAAGATGTACGTGGAGAGGGCGACGCTTGTCCATCATTCTGCAGTCTTGCAGAAGAAATGAAATTGAAAGTAGATGCACATTAATGGTGGTTGTAGGAATCTTAATTTTAAAAAACATTCACATAATTGTTCTGAAATAAAAATAAAAATCAGTGGAGGTGTATTAAAGAAGTGAAAAGAACTCAGGTTTGTTAGGGCAGTAGTCTTGGTATTACCCTCAGATACATTTGCTTTGAACAGTAGAACTAAAAAAGGTAGTGCCTATGCACATTAAAGTCCCTTGTGTTATTTTAGTACCATATGTATTTTTTAAATACTAATTTTATTAGTTTTTAATACTTCTCCCATTAATTTTATTTGTATTTACTTCACAGTACAACAACTTTGACACTAGCTAAACCTACAAGTTTGTCGATAGTAAGTGCAGTAAAATACCCAGGTTAACGTCATTGAATATTTTATTCCAAATTATTTCTTTTGCATAGAATGCAGTGCAGCCTAAAAGGGAATATCATGATCCCGTCCAATTGCACACTTTCTTTCTGTTTATCTTTAAGTCAAAGCAGTACTAGCGACATATGTAATCGCCTGCAATAGTCTACAAGGCTTAATGTAATTCTATTGGCGAACCTTACTTCAAAAGTAAATGTAATTGGAGTCGGTTTCTTTCTCCTTTTTTTTTTTCGTTACGTATCTTTTAAATATCCAAGTTCACATATATCTTCTCATGGTAAATAAAAATAACCGTCAACGTGGGAAAAAATTATTTCGCTCCTCACTTTGCTTGCTTTACTTTATTACACTTTCCTACATAAGCACAGGATAATAGATATCATTCGTGAAAGAATCCCAGGATACGTAGTAACGTGCATTAATAATAGACGCTACAAATGTGTAAGTAGGTAAGGTGGAAAGAAATTATTTATGATTAAAAATGTAACATCAGTCATCAGTTAAACTAAAGCACAGGAAAATCAGTGGTTTTGTTTTACATAGCATTATTTTTTTTTTGCGTGCTCTAGCGGATAGGAAAAGTTTGATTTAGGAATTAAATAAAATGTGCAAAATTGCATACGTCTTGTTTTCCGAACTAGTTTACGAAGAAGAGAATTATATTTCAACAATAAAATCAATACCTATCATTGTTTAAATAACAGCAATGAACATAGTGGGATCTGTTGGTTAGCCCTGTTTTGGTAACCGGTCCCATTAATAAAATTTACTCACTACAGTTGCTACGTCGACAAAGTCTTGTATTTATTAAGCAAATCCTAAAGTTGCATGCAATTTGCACATGCTTTACAACAAACTCCGGTAAACCCCATACTGTGAAAACTTTGTTTTACAAATGTCGCATGTCTCCATTATTGGGTGTTTGACAGAAACGACCGTTATGAAAATGCAAATAGATTTAACAGCTTTTGGTTGAGAATGGTGACAGTAAAGCCATGTGAAATGAACAAAGATTGGTATTGGGGATGGCAACCTATTAAAAAGTTCAGTTAGCTCAAATAGTAAGGTGGGAGCTTTCTTGAATTGAAGCCCACCTAATGTAGACTTCGTTTAAAATTAAGGACAGTTGCCCGGACATTTACGGTAATAAACTGAAAAATTTAATTTTGTTGTGCCGGAAATTTACGCGTTCCAACTCTGCTGTCCTTTAAGAAAAAAAAGTTCAGTGATATTAAAACTGCTTGTAAATGTTTAATACCTTTACTATTTCTTATCTTGGACTGTGTAGCTGTCCAAATAAATAAAATAATTCTCAAAAAAAAAACCTTTTCTTCATGTACAAAAAAATAGTGTTCTGTAAGCTGATAATCTCTCATTCTACAAGATCATATGTATGCATTTTAGTAGAAGAAAAAGAGGTCCAAGTATTAGATTCCATTTTGTTAAATATTGTGTGGGTAATGGATGTTGGGAGAAAGGTTCTTTGCCCTCGTAAGAAGCCTTGATGCGGCGGTTTTGTAAACTAAACGCAAGTGGGAAATACAATTGTTTCTCCCCACTGTGCGACTTTGGCCTGATTAGGCTGTTTAGTTTTTTTCGGGCATAATTTTCATGTGGAGGTTTCCAAACGTTTAAGCCTACTGTAATTGGCCGAGCATTTGGTCACTGATGCACAGTGAATATAAATTATCACTTTGTTAAGTAACCTCGATCTGATAAAGACTTATGCACATTTTGATTCCTCTCCCATTAGACTTGAAAATAACCTAAGTAGGGCATTATTTGCTCTTGATGTAGGTCACATTTCGTATCTACGTAAAGAAAAATCTAAATAATATTCTTTTAATGTTGAATTTGTATATTTTTGTTGCAAATGTCCTCTTGTTACGTCACGTGGGTGCAAATGTAGATTCCCAGACTAATTGCATTACTTTGTGTATGTAACTTTTCAGAGCTGTCAGTGTTAACTCAGTGTTCACTGCTGCCGAAGACATAATTCAGGTTTTGTTTGTAAAATAAATGCTGTTCATACGCAGGAAGACGGGATATCCCGGAATCAATTCTGTGTTTTGTACAAATAGAATTATGCATAAGCTGCCAGTGGTTGTTAAATTTGCTTTTTTTTGTCAATTTATCCTGCTTATACTTAAAACTGTTTATGTTGTTAAAGGTGGCTTTATTTTGTGGTTAAAATGTATTAAATAACTATCGCCGTGTTGTAAAGAATAAATCTTTTTTTTTATGTAAAAACCCTTGGTAATATTTTTTGCTGCATTGTGTGTTAATGATTAGTATCTTATTGTTGCTGTGAAAATTTGGTGTTTAATTTAAAGGCTTAGCAACAATTCAGTCTTTCCAAGATTTCTAGCTGCAGCCCTTGCATGGATATTGTGCACTTGATATTTTCGTATTGTCTGTTTTAAAATAGGCAGGCTATCCTTTTTATGCCAAAGAAAAAAAAATCAAAATAAAAAAATTAATTAATGCTTATTTCGCTCCTTGGTGGCTAGTGTAAGGAGGGAACATACATACAAGTCCTGAGATCAGAGGCGATGCTTTGTTAAAGGAGTTCCTGACAACCCAACCAGATGGGGTAAAGCTGTGGAGGACCATGAGGTTTGGTCCCAAGCCAGGCACAGCCACAGTAAAGTCTGTTGCAGACACCTAAGTTCATTGAAATCGGAAGGTGTGGCCCTCCAGAGTATCTTTTTGTTAGGATTAATTAAACAATAATTAAATTTATTGTTAACCTTGTGGGAGTAGATTTTCCATAAAGCATAAATTTCTATAAATAACCGTTCACAGAAAGCATTCTACTAATTCTCCTTCTGGTTCATCATGATGTTGTTTCAAAGTAGCATAATCTTGTCAAGTACAGTCAAAACTAGAAGAAATCTGTGATAACAAAATCTTGGAACACATAATTCGAAGATATTTGTTAAAGTACTTCGTAACTTACTATAAATTACGTTAATTTCATAAAGTTCACTCGCTTTCACTACATCGTGACTCACCCAATCTCGCAAATTTTCGATGACACACTGCCGACTTCAGGCTTCTTGGTTTTCCAGACTTCTTACATTTTTCGCTCCAAGGACATTATTTGGATTCAAATTGGATGGCACCGTAGCCTCCCATATTCGCATGGTTGCACCACTGATCTTGATTCATCAAGGCGGCTGCTGAGATCTATGCTAACAAGGTGCAAACCCTTGGAAAGGCAGGGCTTTGAATATTCACAAGTCTCATCCATTTCTGCTCATGATGTTGTATGGCAAGGGGTTCTAAACATCTGAAATGTAGGTCTCTTCTGGAATCGGTTTCAAGAAGAGTGCTAGCTTTCTTCCAATCAATCTTGTGCTTTGTTTCCTTGCAGTGGACTATGATGCCGTTATCATCTTTCCCATTTTGGACGTTTGCCATGTTTGTGTCACTTTCGTTCTTCGCCCTTTCTGGTTTCTCCAATAGGTATATACTGCATCACAGTCTTTGCAAGGAATACCATACACGGCCTCTTTGGTGTTTATGACTCCTCCCATCTCAGCTTGTCTTTAGTTTTTTGCGTCTCTTCGCTTCCTTGTTGTATTCTTTCTCACATTCCGTTTGGTAATACACTTTTTCGTCCTGCTACATGTTAAAAAATGTGGTAAAATGCTGTTTCTAGTTTCCGGCGAGGAAAATATCCACTACCTGTAAAGTTCTTGCATTCAGTTCCTGATGCTTTGTTACCCTGGAGGAATCAAAATTCTCTGGATACGCCCAGACGCGCAGACCCACCTTAAATGGTGTTACGGCGTTAGGTAGCCATCTCTTTTCCTCCAGCCTCTGGCCAAGACACACCACCGCTGTCACCCTCCCCATCTTTTGTCTTTAGCCTTCCCCTGATGAAGCCCTCGTCTAGATGGCTCTCGCCCACTATCTTTTGTCTTTCACCTCGCCGTGAAGAAGCCCTCGTCTAGAAGATAGCCTCCGTTCGAAGACATGGAGATCTTTCGCTTTCACCTTTCATCCAACCTCTGTCTGAAGACAAGACAATCGCTTGCCTGCTGAACGTAACCAGAGACGCTCGGCTGATTTCAACCTCTCTAACAGCCGCCCACCATCTGCCGGACGTCGTCGCAACTTTTTCTGGGACACCAACCACTCCACGAACCAGCTCCGTCCACATTCTACACTCATGCCGTCCAGCCGCTCCATCTCCTCTCTGCAGCCAATCAAGCTTTCCTGTCAAACCAACGTTTGCAACTGCCTACACCTCACCGGATATCATCACCTTTTTGGCTGACTCACCCGTTCATCAACCCGCTGCTCCACACGCTTCCCGACTCAACTCGGAATCTGCCGGGATGGCCACCAGTTTCCCGCCGACGGCAAGACCTCCGTCAGCTGTTCTCATCGTCTCGCATCTGCTCCGTCAAGCCTCTGTCCCTCGCTTCATGCTGTCTGGTCTGCTGCCTATCACTACCGCCCGTCGGATCAACCACCACTACAAACCCACGCCTTGACTCCACACCGTCTGCGACCCGTCTCCAACCATTCACTGTCTCTATCCCAGCTTTGCTAACCCACTGCCAATTGCCGCCCATCGTCTGCGACTGCAATTCCCGCTTCAACCATCAAGCTGCTGCTCACGTCTTCTCTTGACGCATGCTGTCCCTCATCTTTCGTCGCTAGATCCGGACCAGCGTCCTTCTCAACCTTTCATCCCTGCTAGCCTACACAGCAGTTCTAAGCCTGCTGTCCTTCATCTTGCGTCTGAATCTGCACACAAACCTTTCATCAACATGCCTGCGCTCCCTCACCTAGCGTCGTTACATCTAATTCAGACCAGCGCCCTTTCCAACTGCTGTCCCTCACCGTCGGTTGTTCATTGACAGAATGGTTGCAACTCCCGGACATTTTGCTATACTAAGTGAGAAAAAAAAAATAAAAATCCAGAGAAATTACTACGCAACAACTTAATTTGTGCCTCTTACATCTCAAACTTTAGACCTTTCCCTCTTGTGAAGCGCTTTAACCAGCCCACTATACTACAATTCTTTTATGTGCCGTAACCGACTTCTGGCCCTCGTTCACTCTTGAGTTTTTGCTCCCAACGTAATGGCTGTCAACAAAACAGCACTCTTGAACTCTACAGTTGCCGTAGTCTTAACAAGTGAATCAAATTGTCACCACTGTAAGTCTGTGCTGCAACAGCAAAAACCCCTTGGCCTAAGTAACATGAGTCGTTCTGGTTGTGTGTGTTTCAAGTTCGTTCGTTCTACGCCATTTCAGCCGTCCCTGTTACGGGAGTGCATTTTCTTGATCAAGCAAAGGAATGTGATGTTGTTACAACAATTTTAAAAAAAGATGACACTCATCAGAGAAATTTGTCTAATTTGGTTTGGAAAACTTAGAAATGTCAGGGATGTTCATCTTAGGTTTTAAACACCTTCTTGCTCATTCTTTATCCTTTGCTGCCTGCTACCCCCCAACTTCTTCCTTTGAAGCTTGGCTAATCTTAACTGATCACCACAGACCTTCAATCGTCAAGTCAGCTGTCCCTCGCCAAGGTTATGAATCACGTACGGTTGCAACATGCAGGTAAATGGTTAGTCAACAAGACTCGAATATTGTGAAACCCGCAACTATTGCACCAATTCTGCCATTCTCTAACCCATTCCAACAACTATGGTTCTTAGGGAAAGCAATTACAATTGATCAGCCAGCTCATCACAATTACATT
Organism: Lithobius niger; assembly: GCA_023313725.1. Lineage (NCBI taxonomy): Eukaryota > Metazoa > Arthropoda > Chilopoda > Lithobiomorpha > Lithobiidae > Lithobius > Lithobius niger. The sequence goes on from JAHWFP010230525.1 coordinate 140,307, forward strand.
GGAAGCACTTCACTCTCTTTACACAGTCACTTCACCCCAATCAGTCGTGTGACAGCATACACTCTATTGGTTTTTGAATGGTATGGTCGTGACAATTCTTGGTAAAAAGACCTAGCCTACGTTTATGTCTTCTAATGCTTTCTGGCTGCCTGATCTGTGTATGCATCATGCCACTTTCAACAGTCTTCACAGCTCATTCAGACCAACATCCTTTCTGCTCGCAATTCCTCACCTTCAAGCTTTGCAACCTCATTCCTTCATCCTTTGCTGCCAGTTGTTCCTTAACAATTCCCTGGCAACTCTATTAAACATCGTTCACTGCTACCCACTGTCCTTCACACTGAATCGTGACAGCTCTTGGAACCTGCATCCCTCGACCGAGCCAATCCTGAATCGCCACATCCCTTGGCCTCGAATACCACTTCCCGCTGCCCATCATCTTACTTCATTGCAACCTGTACTGCTGCTCGAAGCCTCACCATGGCTTCTTTGGACACTTGGCCTTCGATTGTGTGCAGCCTTCGTTGGACACCCTTCACCCCGCAGACTACCTTTCAATTAAGATGTCTTCACATGGAAAACCCTTCAACGGCCCCAAAACACTTCGTCTTGCACCACTCACTTTCGGGACCCTCTCATGAAACATGTATGGCTCGCCAAATTTATTCCAACGGGCATCTTCACCTTCATCCGGGAACACAAGAGACTACCCCAAGAAAACTACCAAATCTGCCGCAAGAAAACTTAATCGCTTTTGCTTCAAGATCAAATTAACACTAACCCCCTCCTTCCCCCTTTTTTCACAAGACTGAATGAGGTTGGGTGCTTTCTTGCAATCGCAACTAACACACCCGGACCCCCACACTACCACACTTCCGGTTGGCAAATCCTCACCTCAGTCTGGAACAAAAACAAATTTAAAGTTAAAATAATCATACGAATTTCAAACCTATTCCAAATTTTCTCCCTTAATCTTACGAAAATGTGTGCAAGCTTGTCTGCTGCACCCATCTTCACCTTTCTTTGAGTCTCAGCTTCTCGCAACGAAAATCCCTCACGAAGTGATGTGACTCCACCAACATTCAACTCGAAACAACCCCATCAACGTTCGACATAAGAAACACCCGTCCAACAATGTTTTACTTTCCCCAGGATATCTGCATCCAGTCCTCCCTTTCGGAACCTAACGCCTCAGAAAAGATAGCTTACGAAGTCTGCTCGCATGATCGTTCGACCACCTACTCGGTCCCTCTTCTCAACACTAACAACTCCGCCTCAAGACTGCTATCATATGTGACAAGCCCCTTGGCGGTTACCAGCATCATGTTCCATCCATGATTACAACAACACTGTCACCTTCATCAACATGACACCAACCTCCAACACTGAATCGAGACAAATAACTCTCCCACAGCCAGCAAACCAATCTCGCCCCAAACATCCTAACCGACTTGCCTTGACGATGGAACGTTCTTTCCCATAGCAGATAGCCTTGTGCATTGAAATATGCCGAGACTATTCGGAGATAGCCGTATCGCCGAAAAACTGTCTCATTGTGAACCCAGGTCACATCCTTGGGAACCCGTCATGTGGTGCCCACCACCAGCTATTGACGAGGTCAAGAAATTTACAGGTAATGGATATTTTCCTCGCGGCAACTAGAAAGCCCAATTTTACCTGGTGGGGGGGGGGGTCGGTTAAAATTGGTTTCTATTGCTTAAGTGAAAATATACACTACCTGTAAACCCAACCATCCTCCCCTCTTGAGTCACCAACATGACATATTTAGAGGAAAAGTAGATGACTGGCTAATGCTGTAACACCATTTATGGAGGGTCTGCACGTGCTGGCGCATGCGCATGTGCAGATGGGGAGCTGAGCTGGGCGTATCCAGAGAGTTTTGATTCCTCCAGGGTAACAGAGCATCAGGAACTGAATGCAAGAAATTTACAGGTAGTGTATATTTTCCCTTAGGCAATAGAAACCAATTTTGACCTACCCCCCCTGGTAAAACTGGGCTTTTTCAAAACTTTCTATATATGATTCGAGACTCCTTCAAGGTAAGAACACTTGGTACATCCTTTGTGGTGTCAGATTTTGCCGTGTTTTCTTTCTTCTTTTTCATTATTCACTACAGCCCATGCTCTTTTCATTAGGCTGGGTATCCTAGTTAAAGAAACTTCACTTTTGCTCTTTCAAGATGTGGGAATGCTAGTGCGTTCTCTCTTGAGTTCCTGATCATTCGTACAAGTTTGTTCTGAGCTATAGCATTCAGTTGTTGTTTCGGGTCCCCTGAATTGTGTGGGATTGTCCAATGTATAGCCATAGGTTTGACATAATTATGGTTCATACTCAATTTCACCACTCGACCTTCTTAATTTCACGTCAAGATAGGCCAACTCTCTGCCAATTTCTTTTACGGCTGTCACCTGGAGGGCTCCTCTCCAGCTATTAACCTTTCTAAGTAGGTCTTCAAACCGTGCAACAATGTTTTTCGTAACTTATTGTGTGATGATCAGTTTGATTTCCTGCCTGGAAGTTTAACCACCGCCCAACTATGTGTTTGTAGGTGCTATTGATGTTGTTCAGGTTGATTTTGGCATTGATTGTGACGTTCTCAGTCTTTCCCAAAGCTACTTACTTTCCCTTTTCGCTTATCTCAGGAGTGCCATCTTGATGTCCTGTTTATTCAAACGTTTTGAGTGACTGGCTGCCCCTAGAGGTCTTCCCTGCTCCTTCACGATTTATCGGGGACATGCCCATTTTATGCGCTTGGCCTCACTTTTGTCAGGACATTTGGAGTACGCTGACACTCTCACTTATTGGAAATTTGAATCCCATAATGATTCAGCGATGTCGTTTAGCCAAGTAGAATTCACCAATGTTACTTATCGTGTTCTAAACTAAAAACTAAAAGCGTGAATGCAGCAGTAAGGTTTCACATGGACTAAACAATACAGGAACATTGCGGTATATGAAACCTTACAGGAAAGTTTATTCGAGTTCCTTTGCTGTTTTGACTTCAGATCGGTTAAACCTTACCTAAAACATCAAACAAGTTCATTTTTTTTTTCTAATTTTTTTGTACTTCATGGTGTGTTTTTCAGGAGTTTTCTCTTTTCCAACGAAGTCATGGCCTTATCGGAGGTCTGCATCGTTTCGGCATTCTGCTAGCATGTTCGTGTTGCAAAAGATCATTGCAAGCTTCGGTGTACGTGCAGGACGTGTGCCTTTAAATCCATTCTTAGCGATTTGTGCCATCAACATTCAACTGAGTACGTGAAACCCATCTTGGCTTCGTGGCATGAATCTGATCGTCGAACCTGCCAAAACCTCTCGTACTCAAGTCACGATGCCTCGTCTCCAGCTGCGAACCGTTCGGCTTCGTCTCTTTCCCCGGCTGTACCCCAACCTACGTTGGACGATAGGCTAGCAACCGAATTTGAGATAGTGGTGACCGACAGCAACATCCTAAATGATTCATCAGTTTCATCACAGTCACAGCCTTCTGTTGTGAATTTCCCACCCATTACAGTGGTGTCTGTTGTTTCACGAGCAGATACCCTTGCCCTCAAGACCAAGACGTTTTTACTAATCAAGAAAGTTCGAACTGATATCTGCACCGTGCCAATCTTTGATCCAGTATATCGAAGATGATCTCCCATTACGTATGTTTGATGTTGGATGCCCCACCATCTAAGAAGTCTTGGTCATCGCACGATTCTGTGCAATGTTGTGTTGCAATGGAAAGAGTTGGGTGAGAGTTTTCTGGGAAAACAAACAAACGTCTCCCGTCTTGGATTCAGGGGTTAGAGGGATTAACAGTTCGTTGCCTTTGCACCCCCAAGACCCTCCAACTACCCGAGGTGGCCAGCTGGGGCATGATGCAACCCAATGTCCACCGGCCGCAGGTCAGGAGGAAAGAGGTGCTGTTATGAGTGGAGAGCCCGCTCAAGAGCAGAATCGCTACGTTTGGAGCCCACGTAATATTATTGAACATTACTTGACCCACACTTTCTCTTCATGCTTCAAGGTCATTGATAGAGCAGCAAGATGAGCAGGCGAGAAGAGGCAGAGGGGTGGGGGTGGCACTGGACCACGTTGTGATGAAGATAGTTCGAGACCCGAGCCAGATTTGTCTTTGGTTAGAGTGAAGTTGGGATAACGAGGAGGGGACAAACCTTTGGGTAATAACCCCTGTTTCTCACTATCGGTCACTTCGCTGTAAACACTAAATATTAAAAAGGTTACACTGACCTTCAGCGGGGATGTACAGGGTACTCCACCATTTTTCTCACCATTCAATGTTTACACAACTTTCAGGTAGTAGTGTCGAGTTTTGTTTGTGACTGAGATGCCTTTGAACCATCGGAATTGTCTGCGGTTGCTGCCAGGCAGGGCAGCCTGAAGCCGAGGTTTTGACGGAAAAGTTCTGTTATAAACCTGGCATACAGGAAGCAAGAAGGCTGACTCCATATGGATGCGGCTTGAATGCGATGGGCAGAGGCTTTGTTGCGGCAGATGACTACGAGACTGATGGGAGACTGACCGCAAAAAGCCTTAGACTGTTTTTAGCGAAAGGTATGGCAAAGGGAAGGTAGCAGACGTCTCATCTGACGTTGATTGGCGCTGCAAGTATATGCTGACTCAAGAATCGGCAGACATCAAGATGCTGGAATTAGACGGTTGTACCGCTGTCTAGGTAACAAGCCTGCCTTCTATAACGTACCAGGCGACGCCCAGTGGGCAGTGAGTGGTGGGGCACACGGGGCCGCTGAATGCCAAGGTGCACCGGCTGTCACAAACGATTTTCACCTGGCGTGTTTGCCTTGTCCCATGATGACCATTGACATCCATGCAGACAGCTCAACGTGTACTGCGACGCCAAAGGGCACAGGCCATGATGCAACTAATAGAAGAGTTAAATGTACTGTTACCGGCTCTGGTGGAGCGAGGAGACATTCACAGACACAGCCATTCATCACTCTCCAGTGAGGGCACAATTGATGTCAGCAGCGGGCCGGACGGCACCAGCTAGATGAGGGTCTGTGTTTTTGATTATGTCCTTCCTGACCTGTTTGGAATATATACTGTATGTGTGTTTATGGGACACTATGGGACGTTATATTCGTTCATTCACCATTTGTGCTACACGTGACGTGCAAGTGTTTTGGTGAAATATACTTACGGATTTACCAGTTCAAGCATGTTATTTCGTAATTAGCCATACTGTTAAACTCTTGCCACACGTTTTTTCCTATTTTTCTGTAATACCACCTAGGTCTTGGGTTATTTATTGGACTATTCGTAGACTGTATTTAAGTGCACCGTTTCATAGTTGCATGGGTTTCATCGATTAGCTTGTTCCCAGTTTAACATTGCGGGTTCACCTATGTGAATTTTGCTCTTGTTGCGGAGTGATTGACGGGAAGCTCTTCCTCTCTTTGGTACTCTCTCACGACTAACGACAGCAGTTGCCTGTTTCTAAACTGTTATTGAGTTCTATTGTCTTATGAATTGGTAGGATTGATTGGGTTTTCCCTGTGAATCTATTAGTTGCTTTGCATAACTTCTCTACAAATATGAATTTGTATGTTGGATAGGGGTATGGTTAATAAAATGTGGAGAGCTTTGGTAGGGTTGTGCATGAGGTTAGATGGCCTGGATAGATATGTTAGGTTTTTTTTATCAACTTCTTCATGCTACCTATAGCTTAATACCGTGTGATTTGTTGAGATTGGCGAGTAGAGAGTTTTCGAGGGTGGGCGGGTGTAACAACCTGCCAGTACGCCTGTTAGGCATCTTAACGGTGGAAGGAATGTAGGATGGTGTTACTTACGATCGATCCTTCTTGTGATGTAAGTTCTAGAAGACATAACACGGATGTTGTGCGACCTACCCCGAGGTGGGGCAGGTGGAAGGCGCAAGGTATTATACCTTCCCATCTAGACAGATTCATTGGCCTACATGTAGGTCAACCGATTGTGCCATAAATGGACAAGGGAGGATGCAGAACAAGGTCTTGGAGGGCCACAATATGTTTTTTCTTTGTTTTCGTGCATTTTTTTTCTTAATTTAACTGCGTTTTTCAACAATTTTCGCATTTTTTTCCGAATTTATTTGCCTTGGAGGGGGCCGCAGCCCCCTCGACCCCTTCCCTGGATCCGGCCTTGTAATTGGGTCATTCCTGAGAGCTGACATAAGAACTGTTTTTTAGCCATGATGTAATGTGGGCAATATAAAAAGGCCCAGCGACAAGCAAGCCATGTAAAACAGTCCAGTTGTCCCCCGATGATAAAACCACAAATTCATCGAGTTTGAAGCAATCCAGGGTTCAGACAAAACCTGGAAAACCTGGAGAACCTGGAAATCTCAGGGAAAATAAAAACCAAGCCAAAATCTCATGGAAATTTCAGGGAAACCAAGATTTTTTGAAAATCAGGGAAAACACAGGGAAATTTGAAAAATGCCTTTGTGTCTGAGCTGTAAGTTCCTCTGAATTAGCAGATCAGAAACAAAATCTTAGGCTAGTAGCAAATATTTTAATTTGTGCTTTAACATGCATAACTTCAATAAACCAAATCTTAGGCTAGTACCAATACTTGTGATGAAAATGCGTTTAGTCCCATCTGGACTAGTCTCTAAACCGCTATTTTTTGTGATGTTGGATTATTTTCGTACAATTATTAATAAAAGCAAGAATTTGATAAAAGCATTAGCTACTGCCTGTTTCCCTAACTGAACATCTTGTAAACACCTGGAAGTTGCCATTGGATGCACATGGAAAACCTGGAAATGTCAGGGAAATTGAGAATTAAAAAATTGTCTGAACCGGGCCGTTGTGGAACCGTCATTGGCCAAACAAAGAAAGTAAAAAGAACAATGGCAGTACAGACCAAATTCCAGCCATGATTCTGTACTGCACACCTGATACCAAACAGGGGTAAACTTCGCCAGTTCTTTCACGTGGTAGAACCAATAAAGTTGTTAGAATAAGTTCAGGTGGAATAGCATTTAGTGTTATTAAGCTTAAAATTAGTGTAATGGACCTCTACATTTCCTAGGCACGACCAAAAAGAAGTACTCTAATTGAAGTTGATTGCGTTATTGTCTTCACCTTAATTACTGACATTGCATACTTTATCTTGTGACATCCTTTTCTTGCTTTTGCGATCTCTTTGCCACTTCATTGAACTGTGCAAGTCTTTGCCAGACTCCAAACCCATTCACAGACAACGGCGCATGTTTTAGCTCTTATCAAGATAGGGACGTTGCTTACCTTTTCCCGTTAGCCAACATTTACTGCATAAGGTCGAATGGGGGGGCACCGAAAACAGAAAAAGTGCATGAATTTGAAAAATAAAATTCACGACCTTGTAAAGCCTTAGAATTCTACAGAGAAAAAAGGCTGGAAATTTCTGTAAAAATGTTAGGCGGCACACCAATAACGTCATAAGTGAGGCAGGAGGGAGTTATCATGGAGTGTGGCAGTTTTGGACAAGGTTAAAAGGGGAGGGTCACCAAATTTGTAATGCCACAAACCAAACTATCAAATAGGGTAAAGAGCAAAAAAAGAACAAAAGCACCGATATATGCAGTTGATCGGATATAACACAACATGGTTATCAAACTAACATTTTGCTGCCAAATAAAAAAATAAAAGTAAAAAAAAAAGTTATCAGTTTATCGGTAAAGCCAGGAACAAACAAAATTGTGTGCTTCGCGGAACATTGCTGAAATAAGTAGGGTCGGAAAGTCGGAAAAAGATTTTTGTTTAAAATTTCTTTTGAAACATTTTTTTAATGCAAGCCTATGGTGAATCATGTTCTGCGTATAAAATACACATTGCTTTGTGCTTAGCTTTTCTTTGCATTAGTGAAACCCGGATGCAGATAACGTTCGTTGGCAATTTTCCTCATAAGATTGCGCTGCACTTTGTGATCAAAACTATTTATGGTCGGAAGGAAAAGTTAGGGTCGGTCATTTTCATGGGGGGGGGGGGGGGGGCCCCCCCTGGTGTTCGACATTTGTGACGCCATTACTGTGGAGAGGTTGCAAAAGCTGTGGCAAAGTGCTACTGCGTAGGGGTAAAAAAATAGGGCTAAATTTGCATATGACGTCATTGTGTACGGTTTCCCTCCCTTGGTTGCTTGAAACTTGTTTTACACATAAGTTTGAGTAAGCTAAAAAAAAAAAACTTCCGAAGGTTGGGGAAAAAAAACACAATTAGGCTGGATAGGAAGAACTAAACGGAATGTGGGGCAACTTAGACCTGCTTCTTGGAACTTTGTCATCCGCTCCGAAAGTAGAGTTCAATGTAGTGTAGGAATATCAAATGAAAGTTATATAGGAGGATGGAAATTCTTAAACTACCATCTCTTACCTGGTGTCATCAGAGAGGTTGTTTACTCCTTATGTTTAAGATAAGGTATTGGTATCAACCTTCCTAACTCCCTCTCTGAAATGTATGTTTCCCCATTTTCTACTAAACTCCTTTGTTAAGACTTGTTGCAATGTGGAATTATCTTCCAGAGTTGTTAATCAGCTCCCTTGGCTAATGCTTTCAAAAATCGACTGGATGTGCACATCACAGATAATGTTAAGTATTATCTTGATTAAGTTGTGCCCCTATATACTATTACCATTTGATTTTTACATTGTGACCAAAAATTGTTGTTACTGTTAATTATGAACTTTGTATTGTTATTATTTTTGACACTAAATACCTGTTCACTTTTTTTTTTAAGTTTGCCACATTCCTTTTTGGGAAACCAGCAGCATGAAATTATAATTAAATTAATTTAAATTAAATTGTTGGTGACTCCTGCTAGTTTTCGTTCTGCTGTTATGTCTTTAACCATTTGTCCAAGTGTTGCGGACTTATGGCACTCACAGTTGTTTTTACACACAGTTGAATTAATATTACAAAAAATTTTAGAACACTCCTAGTTACCTTGCATCACAGGGAGGGTGAGTTTAAAAAAAAAAAGGCCGGCACACCAAGAGTATTTTGTGACGGCTCCCTGTGCCTTGCATGTGTTGGAAAGCTGCGGTAATATAAATGATGATGAAAAAATTATCATTTGGGGTTGGAATTTAAACACAAGTTAAAACTTACAGTAATTCAACCAAGAATTCTTGAAATAAAGAAAGAAATCAAGAATTCTTGATTCAAATTCATTCAGATTCGACTAACGACGAGCTCTTCGTCATGCTACATCTCAGTTGGCCTTACAAAATACTACCTTCATTTAGCGACTTTTATAAGATGGCGCCACCATCGCGAGAAATGAATAAACGGAAGTCGCTTGTCACTATGGACGACGTAAACATCCGGTTCGGGAAAAAGTCACATCTCTTGAGTTGCAGTGTCTGAAATGACTTACGTTTTAACTAAATTAAATGTAAAGAAAGACATTGACGATGTTATTCGAACTGTGGAAGATAAAGTCGTGGTGTTGAGGTTTGGGAGAGAAGTGGACCTGGGTTGCATGCAACTAGATGAAATAGTAAGAATACTTCATTTTTCTTTTGGTCAATGGTCTGAGATATTTTGAACGCCCCACGTGAGTTTTTTGTTTAATAAAAAATCTTAGGAACCTAATAAGAAACTTATTTGATACTCACGCAGTGTCTGTCAACGGTCAAATGCTCACATTTTACGGAAATCGCCTGTGTTGAAAAGTTTTTCCTGCGTTGTAGCATGTATTTTAGCAATCCCAGCAAAAACTCAAATCTATCTACCAAGCCATCCAGTGAGACATCTCGTATTTGTGTGAAACTATACAAGTAGAAACATACATTGTTCACGTTCAGTCGCATATGCCATTGGTAAAGTGACAATACAATACATCATTTCTCGAGCAAACAATGTTGATGTCACCCAACACAGAAAGGTGACTTGGTGGCTCCGTATTGTGAGTGATGATTTTGCATTGTTGGTTAGCGTATACTGTTGACCAACGTTGTGTAGCGTCGCTCCGTGAAGCTTGTGGGTAAGTCACTTGGACCGATAGCCTTGTAGCTCGGTTCTCAGTAATCCAATCCAACATACTTATCGACTTGAACAGGTATTTGCAACTGGCCTAATTAACATTACTAGCTGGATGATTGAATTTCCCAAACCTAGCTTCTCCCAGTGTTTTGTCGTGTTAGGAAAGTAACGGGCGGTTGTCAATTTCTTCCCCCCGCTCTCCCGTACGCGTCTACCTGCCTCCGCGCCCCCAACACCCCTCCCCTCCTCCCTACACACACACACCGAACTGCGCCCCCTGGCTGACCCTCCGGTGAACACTAGTTAGCCCCACTGATTACGAAACCTTGCTACGTAGCACTCTGCTAACGGTGAGTTGAGCGTAAACTGACTTCATCAGCAAATTTTGACACTTGTTTGTTTCATAAATGCTTGCATCATACGTTTGAGGATTACACAAATTATGTATATGATAAGTGCGCGAAGCGCACCCCTCAGACGGTGTTTCATACTGTCGTCTGGTTGTATGGGGAGCTACGCTGCGACGTTTGGTAATCAGTAGGGCTAGGCTAGTGATGACCGACTCTTCCAGTGTGGGGCCTGTATCTCTCCAGCACCTTAGGTGTCGGTACATTCCCACGGATGTTTTGGTGTAGCCCCGGAAAAGTTACAATGAAGTTTGATTGAAGTCTACACAAAAACAATCACTGAGAAACTCGGCATTCAATAAGCAAGTAAGTCAAGTCAAATCGTCAACAATGGCACACTCCACAACAAAATATGGTACATTGTGGTACAGTGGCCACGCTATGATTGTTGCTGCTTGCTTTGAAACAATTCAGCTCAGCTAGCCTAAATCTACAAGCAAATAAGTTATTTTATCGTCAATAGATGCCAATTTCCTGGCCTCGAAATTAAAAGTAGCTTAGTTGGTTTAAAAGTATACGGGTTTAGCTGAAACACAGGGTCTTTCATTTTACCCAGTATGAACTGTTTTAGATGAAAATTTGAAATACATAACACTTGCACCAAGAATTGTTATGCACCGTAGCAACATCCCACATTTGAAAAACACGTTACTTTTAATTGTTGGCTGCTGCTGCTTATCCTTGAGAGCTTACAGTATTAATATAGTAGATAATAATAATAACCCCATCACCACAGATAAAAAAAACATGAACTTCATTATGCAAAAAATCGCAAAATTATTATTCTCATAGACGAAACACAAAGCTCTCTTATTGGGCTAAAGTTTACATTAGGCACATAGCCAACTCGATATCCTTATGATATTGATTCCAAATGGCTCCAACACCTTACTAAATACGGAGACAGGTGGTTTCAGAGCGCGGAAATGTGTTAAAACGACTTAAAATAGTAGATTTGTAGCGCCACAATCCGTACATCTATACAGTGTTTGTGTTCGCGTGCATGACCGGTAGGGCACCTTATATTTATTTCGTAAACAGTTCCGATAGGCGGGTTGTTATTGTCAGTTTTGTGTGGTTTTGTTGTTATTGTCAGTTAGGTTAGGTAAGTTTGGGGTTTGGCATTTCATACTGAAGTAGTTAACTGATTGGGGTTTGGTATTTCATAATGGGGCTGTTAATTGGTTGGGTTATGATAATGATGATTTAACGAGTTTCCGCAATTTGGGATCAACTTGTAGTGCCTTCCGTGAAAATTAAAGATAGGTTTTTTCCTCTTTTTTTCGAATTTCGGCCCAAGTGCGTAAAGGGAACATGAGAAGAAAACGGGCTCTCGTCAGATTTTTTTTTTAATGGAGTAAGAATTAGCTGCTGAGTAATGTTTTCCTCTTCCATTTTTGGGACAAACGCACCGTTTGGCCGTGGTGAAGATCCAAAGTTAGCACCGCGCCGTGCCGGAAAGCAAGAAAGTGGACGAAAGTCCGGCAAGTGAAACGCCAAACCCCAACCAGTTCAATACCTGAAGTGAAATGCCGAAGCCGGTTCCTAACCTAACCTAACAGACAATAACAACAAAACCACGCGAAACTGACAATAACAACCCACCTATCTGAACTGTTTACGGGCAAAAAATATCGGCTGGGAACATGGGAAGAAAACGGTCTGTCGTCCGTTAGCGCAAAGAGTGCGTCTTTCATTAATTTCTGACGGCCAAACGAAGCCTTTGCCGCAAAGCTTTTGCCTTTGTGTTGTGAGGTTGATATTCGTCCTGTTTTTTTTTTCGGTGAGGGACACTTATTCTTCCCATAAGCCGCATAAAGTAAACTTGTTCCCTCTATTGTTTATTTTACTATCGAAATTGATCGTGGAATGAATTTATAATTCCGCCTTTATTGTGTAGCGCTGCCCTTGCCTTCTAAATCCGTTACCTACGCACCTAGTATGCACTATCCCGTTGCCTCACACGTTTGTCAAATTCATACTTCAAAAACGGGTACACTAAATAATCGATTATACAATAATTACCTGATTAGCAGGGGTCACATAACTCCCCTGCTGCCAATACGCATAGAATTGGGACAGCCTTGCCGACGAACCGTAAAGTAGCCGCCATTTTTTTTTCCGCAAAATAGACCAACGACAGAGTTCCGTTTTCCGTGCATGCTGCCAAAACCTGAAATAAGCTGGGCCAGTTCCGGTTCAACCTTTTTTTCATACAGAAACATAATTGGCAAACATTTTTAGTCAAGGACCTACAACCCTTCATATGCAAACGATTTAACCACAAACTCTTCAATAACAACTCCTACAATTTGCTGGCACGTCTTCTAATCGAAATCATGATAAATCGACTAATATTTCAGTCACTTCCAGCCAGACGCTAAAGGTGATAGGCATGACCCGTGCAAATAAGCGACAGAAGTGGAACGTGACGTCTTAAAACAATAGCTCTCGACGCAAGCCCCTTTTTCTCCCTGATTGTTTTCAATAACTGCTTTATGCATTATATGCATAAGCAGTTAAAAAACACACCAAACACAACAAAACTCTATACCCTGAACAATATAATAAAAGTTCAGTGCAAGATGGCTCGGCAGTCGCCAAAAGACCTAGCCAAATATTTTACAGCCTGTATAAATTTGTACGTCAGCAATGGTTAGACGTTACAGAAATTAAGATAATTAATTACGAATACAGTGTTAATTCCCCAGTTTTTGTAAGTAGCTCGACCATCAACCTACAGTATGGGTCACGCAACAGTTGTAAATAGACTAAAAAATCATTAGAAAATAGCCAAGTTAAACTGTTGGCTGTTGGCTACCTTTGCGTGTATAAAAGTACAAGATCATTACAGCTATACAGTTACCACAGCATGATATACAACATATTTGCATTAGGTAACTAAAAATTAATTAAATGGTTCTCGGGAGTGCATGCATGGGTTTTATTTTAGCCCATGAAACGTTTTTTTATGACATTATCTAAAAAAAAGTACCAATCACGCTTCAGCACTTTCACCAAAGATTACCTGGAGCTGATGACCACATGAGCTCTTTGCTCCATTCACATGATCGCCTAGAAACGAATCTAAGGATCGTTTAGAGGCATGTCACAACTAAAAACTTAGCTCTAAAGAATGACTTTATCAAATGTGCAACTTTTGCACGCTGATCCTGGCATCAAAACATAGCTATTGTACTCGACAATAGATGTAAGCTACTGATTTCGTTTCGTTTAAAAAAAAAGCCATCGCCTGCATTTGAAAATTCACGAATAAAAAAACACTGCCCGCTCGTATCATTTTTTTTAGAACTCTCTTGTGACCGAGAACCACTTAATTAATTTTAATGGCCCTGTATGTGTATTTGACAGTATCTTGTGTAGGCTATATGATTTTTCAATGGTTTGATTGTAAAATGTACGATACATGATGAAGATTAAAAGATGAAAGGTTTAAAAAAAATATCATATGTTACACTTATTTTAGATAAATGTCTGTCCCCTATCACTTCTAGAATAATTTTTCTTGTTTTTTTTTCCTTTTATTTCTTCTTTGGTGGACTCTTTAAGAGCCATACCTACTTTTTTTTTTCGCAGTCCTCATTTCTCCAGTTTTACGTCTAATTTATTTTCAGCTTTCTAAAACCCATGAGCTGCTTTCTAATATGGCAGCCATTTACACAATAGAAGTTGACGCAGTGCCCATTTATCGTCAGTATTTTGACATTACGCTTGTGCCCGCTACTATTTTTTTCTTCAACGGACAACATATCAAAGTGGATTATGGGTAAGCAAAAGCAATTGCTGTGAATGAAGAAAAATTTCATTTTCTTTTTACAAGTTTAGGCTATTAATTTTTAAAGTAAAAAGTATTCTGCTCTATTTAACCTTGGTCAATTTGCTTCCTCAGTCCAATTCACTGATGCTATTTTTTGATTTTATCTGTAATGGAGATCGCCGTTAAAACTTGGTAGTAGCAGCCCTTTACCTGTTGGTTTTTTTGTTAGATGGTTTAAAGCTCTGTTCTTCTTTAGTAGCTTCTGGTAAATAGTTTACTTATGCTAAATTTAATGTTTGTTTACCTTGGTGGTCTTGGCTAAGACCCCCCCCCCCAACTGGTGGGTGTTCAAGTTGGGTTAATAGCGTATGCGATTTCCATCCTGTGTCGTGCCTTATTATAAACATTAAAACTAAACTTTAAAATGCTCTCTAAGCTTGCTTGGTAGTATCCTTTTTGGGTTAGTAGAGGTATATTATTCCCAAGTTATAACTTGTAATTTCAGCTACTGGAGATTTTGTGTCTAAATTGAGGGCTGCCATTGTTGAATCCGGTGTTGGTTAAATTCAAATTATGTTTAGGTACTAAGTTTTTATCAGCGTTTGTATCGTTTGTATTATAGTTAAGGCTGCACCGAACCGAACAAACCGAACCGAACATGGCCGAACAGAGGGTGTTCGGTTCGGTTCGGTGTTCGGCCTTTCAAACGCAAAATACCAAACCGAACATATCTTCACTTCTAATCGACGGATTTTGATGTTTGAATACACCATTTTGAATGTTTTTTCGCCAGCTTTCTGTTGGTCCAAACCACAAGTTCCTAGCTCTAACGGTTCAGAAGTTAAAAGGGAAAATGTAAAAGTAGTGGAGTTTTTTTACGTTTAAACAGCGTTTCAACATTTATGGACTTACAAGTCCATGTGAAAATACCTACATTTGTTAAGAAACTTGTGCTTTGATGAATTTTTGTGAACTAAGTTCTTTTACATTTTAGTTTAAGATAGATTGGTTTGGTACATTTTTGTTCGGTTCGGAAGTGTTCGGTGTTCGGCTTATTTAAAGTCTGTTCGGTTTGGTTTGGTTCGGCTGAAAAATTCTCGTTCGGTACAGCCTTAATTATAGTTGCTGAATGATTCTTTATTGTATTTGGATTCAGGGAAACTATTAGTCGTAGTACAATGCGTTACAAAGAGCTCACTTGAAGCTCTTTCCGTTTGACTTGTTGCAGTAAGCAACCAAGTTTGGCCACTGTTTTCTCTTTGTTTTTATTACCTTAAATATTAGGTGTACGGAAGATTCCGAGCTTTAATATTGTACTCCTGTATGGTAGGAACATGTTGTACTTCGAAATACTGAATCTAAAATAGTCAATGTCATCGCATTGTACTTTTTAGATAGTATGGCTGAGCCTACAGTCAGAAACCAGAACCAGATCCAAGATGCCATTATTAAGCCAATGAGCATGTCTCGCCGCCGACCAATCAGAAGCGTTGCTAAGAAAGCACAAATTTCATGTTGCCAAGATGGAAACAGAAGTTTGTTGTGGCTTGCAGGAAGCAGTATTGATTGCTCTCCTACAGGTTGGCACCTTGCTGTAGTAGCCTACATAAGAAATTGCTCGCATAGTTACATTGCCTTTTGTCACCGCCTGTCGTAGCTGGAGGCTATGTAGGTTTTGCATTTTGCATTCACGGCCAAGCACGGTTAGAGTAGGCGGCATACATCGATTGTAGTCGTGGGTTAGGCATGCAGATGATCATGGTTTGTTTATTTTAAAGTACCGTAGGCTATATCGGTTAATCCCAATCGGGTGAGGACTTGACCCCTTCTCGGAGACGTGTGCAGATGTTAACTATCCATTTAAAAAGTGAAAATTAATGTCAAGCCGAAGTTGGATGTTTTAAGCTATAAATATTTATTCCTTCCACTGAAATATCGCGTACGTACCAACATGTTAACTGTTAAGATAACCTGGATTGTTAGTAATTCATGACCGATATTTGGCCGAGTTTGACTCTTGCTGATAATTTATAAGACGATTCCTTCAACTGCAAGTAAATACCACAATGTCTTCCACAAACTTAAGGCTCATTCCGGACTAGCAAAAGATAGACCAAGCAGACTCTGGTTAAGAGTATGGTGGCAGCCTATTAGGGGTCGGACGAATAGTCAAATATTCGTTCGTTGAAAGCATATTCGAATACGATATATTCTATTCGAATATTCACAAAATAAAAATTCTGTATAATTTTATGTTTTTTTTTTAATGTATGATTTGGTTTTTAAGTCTTCCTGTGGGCTTTTCGAATCCCAGCCAGTCCGTACTATGCTTCCTTCTCTTCCCCTTACCCTCCCAAACAAACCAAATGATAATCCATACGTTTTGGATTGTCACTTGCAAGTGGGGGAGGAGATGGGATTGGAGGTTGAGATTACTGAAGCGCACAGCAGTTTTCCCTAAAGCATTTAAGAATTAAAAATGGGCCAACCAGGGCCATGACAACCAGTTGATACATGACCTCAACTTCAATATCATATATGAAAGGGAAATACATCTTGGTGGTTTACATATATTCCGTACTGCAGTTGGCAATTCATCATTCTTTGTTGCCAAAACATCTTAACCTGATAATTTTAGCATTACATTCCTCGAATGTGATGTTCCCCTGGAGGTTTCTTCCAGTGCGCAGCCGCCTGCTTGCATGACCCTACTGTGCATGGGTGAGGCAGTACTCCCTTATAAAAGTGACAGCGCGCACGCTAACGGCACTCATTTTCCTCCAGAGGTGTCTCCACGTCACCTCGTGCCGAAAATAGTTCCCCGTTTTCGCACGAAAATTGGATTCCCACCCCTATGATGGCCGCCGCATCCGAAGCCCTCGCTTCACCTGCTGCTCCCCCTCATGCTCTCCTTCGTCCGCAGACGACCGCTTTCACCCTCTCTTCGCACGAGTTGCCGCTGGCAACTGCCGAAGTTCGGACGCAAGCTGTCAACGCCAACCTTCTCCGACGCTAATCACCGTTCCGGCTGGCTGCACTCGCACCCGCGACATCCCTCGGCTTTCAACTTTTGGACGGAAACACACCCGAGTTGCCGAACGGCCTTCCATCACCGGCATCTGCCGAAGTCGTACACAAAGCTGTCGACGTAACCCTGCTCGGTCGCTCATCGTCGTTCCGGCCGGCTGCACCCGCATATGTGGCGTCCCTTCAGCTTTCACTTTCGGCTTTCACTTTCAGTCGAAAAACACTCCCTCCACCGGCCCCAGCCCTTCCCGCCGCCATGCCTCAACGGAGCTCCAGCTTCGGCCCCTTCCCGTACCAGGTTCCCGGATGTGTCGCATTGCAGGCGACCCGCCTTACTCTCGTTTCGGTTTCCATTGTTTTCAACAACGATCGGACTTGCTACCATGCTTTGAATACACCACCTTGTCCATTATCGACTGACGACCAAGTCAACAGTTGCTGCCCACTGCTACTCGTCTCACTCGTGGCTAATTTCCACGTTTTGAGTGAAGAACCAAGCTGGTTGTCATCATCACGCTGGCCGTTTATCTCGTCCATAGCTCACCCCACGTAACGAACGAAAATCAAGCCATCACTTGCTGCCCACTGCTGCTCATCTCACTGGTGGCTAAAATCCACGTCTTTTGAGTGAAGATCCAAGCTGGATGCCATCGTCATGCCTGCCGCTTGTCTCGCCCGTGGCTTACCCCACTTATGGAATGATAATCAAGATAACAGTTGCTGTCCTACACTACTGCTCGTCTCATACGTGGCTTAAAAACCACACTTTGAGTGAAGAGTCAACTTGGAAGGCATCTGCTCGTCTCCTTCGTGGCCAGAACCCACGCTTGAGTGAACCAAGACGGACGCCGTTTGCTCCTCTTGCTGCTTGTCTCGACCGTGGCTAACCCCACGTCTCGAGCGGATATCAAGACACCAGTTGCCGTCCCACGCTGCTGCTCGTCTCATTTGTGGCTTTAAACCCACGCTTTGAGTGAAGAATCAAGTTGGAAGCCACCTGCATTCCAACTGCTGTTCTTGTTTCAGCCTCGAGTGAAAATCAAGCCGCCTGTTGCTGTCCACTGCTCGTCTCGCTCGTGGCTCGAACCCACGTTTTGAGTGAACCAAGAAGCCGTTTGCACCTCTTGCTGCTTGTCTCGACCGTGGCTTACCCCACGTCTCGAGTGAAAATCAAGTCACCTGTTGCTATCTACTGCTACTCGTCTCACTCGTGACTAAATCCCACGTTTGGAGTGAAGAACCAAGACGTCTCACCAGTCCAGCCGTGGAAGCAGTTGTGAACTGGATCATCGGTCGACGGTCCTGTCTCCGGCTCCCTCGCCGTCTTTCGTCCGCCTCACTGATGCCGTAGCTAACCGCACGCTCCACTCTTCGGCCTGTCTCCTGTCTGCACCCGTCATCACACTTCGAATCATGATGTACACTCACTGTACCTACAACGTCCACACATCTACTGCAGCGACAACATCGTCAGTGTTTACGGACACAAATTCTGAACCCTTTCAACCTCGTTGGTGTTCTATAATCCCTTAACCTTCGCTGAAAGTCCACCCGCTACATCTTGGAAAAGCCGAACTGTCTTCGCAACTTACCCCGCATGGACTCAACATGAAGAAAGTATAGTTCGTCTGGGTTCCTTTATGACTGCCAGAAGCATCATCAACTTCCTTATGCATTCCAGTTTCTCTCTTGGCCTTCAACCACCATGGTTCTCGAGACGAATTTTGTCAGCCAGCATTTTTCGTTACTCAACCTTATGCCACCACTCATTTTAACAGGATTTTTAAAATGACATGGTCGTCACCAATCTTTGGGCTGTCGACTCATCCCTTGTTCACATTCTCAACTCGTCTGTCATCTCCACAGGAATATCGTGCCAGACCTTTTCAGGACTTTTTCGCTCTAGCAGCCATCAACGAACTTTCCCACCCATGGTAGAATGTTATTCACCACATTCACTTGGCCCATCATGAAGTTACTTATGAATTACCCACTAACCTCCTTCCACTATTAATTCACGCAGCTCCAACCATTCACAGACCTTTTACTACCAACGGGATTCATCTGTCTGGAAACCGTTCCCTCCTCCCTCTGCTTGGCACTGAGTAGCCTTGAAAAAACCATCTGTCTCCCGCCTATTCTCCCGCCTTCCACAGTCAGCTCGTCGCAACCATGCCACCAAAGGTTCGCGGAGGCAAATCGTCATCCCTAATTAGAGGCTGGGATCCCGAAACGGTACGAAGACCCGACGTTTGCACATGCGTTGGTGTTCTCTCGTCCAAAAAATGCCACGACCCACATCCTGCTTGCCAACGGTATCGGAAATGTGATTATAACAAGGACCCCTTTTCCACATACCTGACCAATGACCATTTCTCCGAATGAGTGGCCTGTCATTCAACTCTACAACAAACAATCCCTTGTTCGTTCGATGCAAATGAAGAATAAAAAAGCCAGAGAACTATCCACACCATCCAAAGTCTCCCCCTCCGCTTCACTCAAGCTGAAAATGAAGCCCACTGCGACCATTCAGGCCACTGTCACGTCGGCTTCCGTTCTCACCAAACACAGTTCAACACTGACCCCTCGTCAACACATCTTCGTTTGGACTTGACACCAGCCCTGCTTCCTCCAATCTATGGAACTTTGGTGACTCTTCTAAAGAGAGCTCAACACAAGCTTGATCTTAATGAAAAGGAACTCAAACACCTCCGAACAAACTGTGAACCCATCGCAACTCATTGTGCCAACCTTGAAACAAAGCTTGCTAACACCCGGAAAGTGATGGAAGCATACAAGCACAACATTGAAAACCTCACAGCCAGTAACACCAAAGTATGAAGGAAAAGTAAGCTCACCGACACCAAATTTCGTCGTCTTTCCCCACTACCAGGATCAACATATCGCCAACCCATCTTCAAAATCCACCGCCCTCCTCTCCCTCGAAAGCTCATTCATGTAACCACTCAAGGCACGCAAACAATCGAGACTGTTCCCAAAATCGAATGCATCATTGGGAACACTGCCATTCCCGCAGAACCTAAACTCGCCAACCCCAACCAACAACCAACCACCGGTCCTCCCCCAAACTCTCACAATGATGTCATAGTTGACTATAATCATTTCCCACCGTAGTACTTGCTTAAGACAAACTGCAAGAGATCATCGGCCATTCTGCTAAACGCACTCATGGACTGAGCCAAATCTCTGGGACACAGCTAGCCCCCTTGGGGACCCGCCATGATGGTGCCCGCCACCTATATTTACAAGGTCAACTGTAAATGCAACAAAATTTACAGGTAGTGTGATATTTTCGGCTGGCAATTAGAATACTCAATTTTACCTAGGGGGAGGTCAAAATTGTTTTCTATTGCCTAAAGAAAATATACACTACCTGTAAATACCCACCCAACCTTCCCTCTGGAGTCACCACCAAGGCTGTCATATCTGGAGGAAAAATAGATGGTTGGCTAACGCCATAATACCATTTATGGAGGGTCTGCGCGTGCTGGCGCATGCGCAGATGGGCGGCTCAGCTGGGCGTATCGAGAGGATTTTGATTCCTCCAGCGTAACAAGCACTCAGGAACTGAATGCAACAAAATTTACAGGTAGTGTATGTTTTCTTTAGGCAATAGAAAACAATTTTGACCTCCCCCCCCCCAGGTAAAATTGAGTTTTTTTTTTGTAAGCCGGTTCCTAAGATAAAACGCCTTTGTTGAAACCACAATTAATTTTTCCACGTGACTATAGAACACTGATTCTGCTGCACACAGCACATTCTTATGCGTGGGTAGGGCATTTAGGTAAAACGAAAATGTAAGAAAGAATACTAGCACAGATTTACTGGCCTAAAGTGGTTCAGGATGTAGAACACTTTGTTATGTCATGTTTGACCTGCCAAAGAAATGGCAAGTCAGTTAAACCACCAGTGGCCCCATGGACTTAGTGCCTACGGTTAGTCAGCGTATGGAAAGACAAATCGTGGATATAGTGGGTCCTGTTAGGCCTCGCACTAAGGCAGGATATCTCTACATTCTCACCATGTTACATCCAGCCACCAAGTCCCCAGAAGCTGTCCCTTTAAAACAAGCTGATAGCGCATCGGTGGTGGATGCTTTACTAGAGGTATTTACGTGGGTAGGCTTCCCTGGTACTTTTCAGTCAGACCTAGGGAGTTGCTTTATGTCAGAGTTGACAACTCTCTTTCTAGAGAAAGGCGACCTCAAGTTGGTGCCTCTTCTGTGGCACACCTCCAGAGCAACTCTATGGAGAGATTTCATGGAATGCTAAAGGCTGTACAGAGAGCAGCTTTCCATGGGTGCCCCTAGGATTGTGAACGTTGGTTGTCTGGTGCAATGTTTGCACTTGGAATGGTGCCTAATGAAACCACAGGTTTTACGCCTAGTAAGCTGGTTTATGGACGGAATCTTACGGGTCCCCTAAACCTAAAAAAGAGAATTGAGAAGAACCGAATGTCCACCTTAGCGTTCTTGAACATGTAGTAGATTTATTATAAAGATTTAAATACTGTTGGGAGATAGCCCAGGAAAATTATGAGGAAGCACAGATGAGCAATAAGAAATACTATGACCATAAGGCAGACCAACGCAAGTTTCAGCCTGGTGAGAAGGTCGTGGTATTAAAGCCCTCCAGAACCTATAAACTTGAGGTCTAATTGGGAAGGTCCGTGTAATATAATCGAAAATATTCTGACACAATTACCTTGTGGAAAGTGTAGGTGGGAAGAAGTCGTCTCCTGTCTTCCATTTGAATGCTTAAGCCCTATATTGGTAGGGAAAGTGTGTGCAACCACATTAAAATGTGTGGAGCATGAACCCTCATCATTTCCCGAGTGGTCAGGAACCCCAGGAGATGGAGCCGTGAGTAGCTAGGAAACTTCATTCAAGAAATTGGGCAATATCACGCCCTTACAGACCCAAGAGCTCATAAAATCCCTGATGTTTACTAACCTTGTGACACATGACATTATGTTGACTACTGAGAAAATTATTCCGGTTAGATACTATATTCATGGTCGGACTGGACGTGAACTTATAGTGGCAGAGATTAAGCATATATTGGAATTAGGGCTCATACGAGAATTCAACTCCCCGTACGCTAGTCCTATGATAATAGTCTGCAACGACGGCAGTAAGCCCCGATTGGTAGCCAACTATCATGAGCTTAACTAGATTATGGAAACTAACGACCACCTTATCCCCAACATTGAAGAAGGTTGCTCGTTAGAGTATTTGACTTGAACGGAGGATTCTGACAAGTGGGGCCCATTGAGAGAGCTATTTGTTATGCTGCTATGTCTATACCATAGGAAAATTTGAACCTATGGTAATGAATATACGCGTGCAAAATGTGCCATTCTGCTTCAAAAAACGTATGGAGCAGGTTTGTCAAGGCAAGGAAGCCTTCACGACCCCATTCCTGGATTATCTGGCCGTGGGTGCTGATGGGAGCAACACCTATACAACGCTGTAAGATTTAATGGAATGCTAAAGCTCTCTCTCAGTACTTGAAAAGAACAGTGACTTGTAATAGTGCTAAAACTTTCTCTCAGTCCTTGAAAAGCCAGTGACTTGTAATAGTTTAAAATACCTTAGTCGTGAAGTAGGCATGGGTACTGCACCCCTGAATCTTGAAGATACAGGCTGTGCAGAATTTCAAAAAACAGTCATGACGACTGATGTCCGTTCAATTCATTTTTTTGGATTCCTCTCTTATGGATGCCTTATGTAAGACGGTCCCTGATCCCATTGAGTGGGATGATCTAAGTAAGCTTCTTTTGATCAGCTCAAGAAGGCTTTGGTTTCTAACCCAGTTTTGAAAGCTCCAAACTTTGATGAGACTTTATACTCCGATGTGATTTTTCTGGTCGTTGAATGGGCGTGGTCCTCTCCCAAGATATAGACACTGAGGAACACCCCTATTTGTACCTCTCCAGGAAGCTCACCTCATAGGAGCAGGCCTATGGTTTTACATAAAAGGAATGCGGCTGTCTTGTCTGGGCGGTAATAATGCTTAGACCGTACTTGTATGGTGCTAGGTTTGTTGTTGAAACGGATCACAATCCCTCTTTTGGCGCAAGCGGATGGCTGGGAAGAATGGTCGCCTTTTACGAAGGAGTGTTATGCTCAAAACCTAGACTGCCAAGTCTGGTGCAAACCTGGACTACAGCACCTCAATGCGGACACAACCAGTTGCTACATTTCCGAGCGACAGAATTAAGAGTACTTTAGTGACCGATTGTTTTGAATAGCCTTTTCAAACCTGTTGGAAAACGTGTTTGCTATTTTTCCTGCATAATTAAAGTAGTGTTAATCAAGCCTGTTTGCTGTTTAACTTAATTTTTTTGAAATTTTCGTTGTTAAATTTAACTGATGGTATGTTGGAGTGCAACCAAAGGAACTTTAGTTAAAACTTTGTGTGTTGAACCTCACACCTAAAAGGTTTTGTGCCGATATACATTACCGATAAATTTTAGCATTCTTGCTCTGAATACGTCTTTCCATATAAGTCGTTTAGGGCCGGCCAGCTTGGTAACCCAGTGCACATGCGTACCTAGGGGTGGCACATAATCAATAATTCGATAATATCGCGATACATTTTTTTTTTGTCGATTATCGTATCGCACTTTTTCTGATTTATCGAATTATCGTGCAAACCCCATTGCTTAAATTGTCCTATCTTGGAAACCGTAATAGCTAGAAACAAGCGGTTTGCGGCGTTGCGTGCAGAATTAAAAGGGCTCTCCAACCAACTGTGCAATACTGTTGCTAGGCACTTTAGATGATTAGAGAGTTAGTTTAGTGTAGACAACATTTAAGCATTAACTAGCAGCACAACTGCTGAATTGTTTCTACATGGTGATGAAGTAATGGACAATGACACGTGCAAATTGCGGCCAAGGTTTTTTTTTCAATTAACAAAATTAAAATGATTATTCCAGCCTCAAAATTAGTTTTATCGAGATATTATCGATTATCGATTATCGGGATACAAATTTTTTTATTGTGCCATCCCTATGCATACCCCTCGTATAAAAGCGCCGAGGTGTGACGTGGTGTCATCTTTTCTTTTCTAGCGACTCCACTGAGTTGGCACGCTTTCGTTTTTTCCGCACTAAACCTTTCGTCACCTGTCGCCCTTTCGTCGACTGAAATAAACCTTCCAGCGACAGCAATGCCAAGATCCAAAAGTGCTTCTAAGGAAGTTCCCTCCTGGAAGACCACTTCTCCAGCCAGCATGTCAACTGTTCATCCCACTGTCTCTGATTCCCAGCTTGTCGGGCTCTTCGACTGCGTGTCGTCCTTCACCAGCATGTCACCCTTCTCGCCGCGATCAACCCACGAGGTCTCTGGCACAGAGACACCCCACGACCAGGTTCACATAAACGTACTGGAGCTGAAGGCTGTGTTCAATGCCCTGCACCATTCAGAAATTAATCTTTGGGAAAGTTGTTCAGATTCAAGTGGACAACACGACGGCCATGGTATACCTACCGAAAGGAAGGAGGCACAAGATCCCGGCAACTCCACGAAGTCACTTCTGCGATCTTCAGGCTTTGCATCGATCTGAAAACGACACTCCTACCTCTTCATATCTCAGGAAGCAGAAACATCATTGCAGACACCCTCTCTCGCCACATAGTCCCCTCAGGGAAATCGGAGTTCCATTTCCGAATATCTGTTCAACAGGTATAGGGTTCATACCAACCTGGAACGTCATGGAAAATCGGGGATAGTCACGGGTATGAAATACGTCAGGGAAAGTCATGGAAGAAAAAGGAAAATTGGGGAAAAGTCAGTGATAGTCCAGGGATATTCGTTTTTAGAATGAAAAGCTTATTAAGAAAGAAGAAAATTACTTTATTTTATTAGTTCCGTAATTCTGACTGGAAATGAAAAGTCACTTTGAAGCAGGAAAAATCTGTCATAGTTGTTATACCAAACTTCGTAATATCAAAGTTTTGTATCAAACTTCTGGTTTCCATAGATCAGTGACAACAAGAATTCCTATAACAAGCACCTATAATTTCTTGGTGACAATAATGCCTCATTCACTGCAGAGTCTGTATCTGGAGCCAGATGTTGAGATGGGGCGTCGAACGAACGTCTAACTGGAAAATTGTCTAATGGGATAATTGTCTAATATCTGCATAAATAAAAAATCTGGAATATCGTCTAATGGAAAATTATCTAAACGGAATATCGTATAATGGATAAACGTCCAACTGGACAAACGTCTAACTGCGGTTTCTGATGTTATGTGTATAGCCGCAGCGAGCGCGGTAGTGCGAGCGAGGCAGGGACATTAGACGATTTTCCATTATACGAATTTCCTGTTAGACGATTTTCCATTATACGAAAATCCAGTTAGAAGATTTTGCGTTGTACGAATTTCCTGTAAGACGACTTTCCGTTATACTGTTTAACGGTATACGTTCTTCCAATTATGCGATTTTCCAGTTAGACGATTATCCCTCGCCCAGTTGAGATAGCGGCAAGAGGCACTGGATATAAGTGTTAGTGTAGTTTTTATGGGCATTTGGCGAAAATTAATTGTTAGTAACCCATTGGAAATAAGAGCACTGGATACAGTGCGAAGTATTTGTAGAAGACTTACTTGTGCTTATCGGTGACACTTAATCGTGTTAGGCCGCTAAAAATTAATTAAGTGGTTCTCAGGAGTGGTACTAAAAAAAATAATGCGAGGAGGGGGTGTTTTCTTTTTACGTTTTATTAGTGAATTTTCAGATGCGGGTGTTTTTTTTTTTCTGCCCAACGAAACGAAATTAGTAGCTTACATTTCGTTGTGGAGTACAATATCTACGTTTTAATGCCAGGATCAAAGTGCAAAAGTTTCACATTTGATAAAGAGAGACCAATTTCTCAATTGGTCGAGCCATTCCGAAGTTACGGGACCCTGAACGTTCAGTTTTACATTGCTTTAAACGTCGTAAGTAGGGAACATTTCCATCAGCAAATGCCAGCCACAAGGCATATATTGAAGAATAAAAAATGCTAACAATGCTGGGGAGCCAACAGTAAAAGTTAACGTGGAATCTTCACAACTGTTAAAGTGTATCCATCCAAAACCGAAACTGGTATCAAAGAAGTTGCCAAATTTCCAAAAAGCGTTGGCTTACGAAGGTAGTGATATCATAAATTCTAGTTTGTATTACAAACAAAAGCATCAAGTGTGCCGTAAAAATAGGGTTACATGATTAAAGTTTCACTTACTTGTTAAAATATATATTTGGATAAAAATGTATGCTTTTTAGTCTAAACGAGCCACATCATTCGCTTTGCTCGCTCCGTTGGTGTCGTCTCGCTT
The DNA here is from genome assembly GCA_023313725.1 of Lithobius niger. Lineage (NCBI taxonomy): Eukaryota > Metazoa > Arthropoda > Chilopoda > Lithobiomorpha > Lithobiidae > Lithobius > Lithobius niger. The sequence goes on from JAHWFP010230525.1 coordinate 166,863, forward strand.
CGCTCAAGGAGGTTCCTTATTGCTACACAGCTATTAAATAACATTAGATGTCTGCGTATTTTGTCATCATTCGTTTGTAAGGCTAGTCCCATACATGTAACGCATTGCTTGCTGCTTCTTTGAAACCCCCGCTACTAGTAAAGAAAGGGTTATATGATTGAAGTTTCACTTTACTTGATAAAATGTATACGGATAAAAATGTATGCTTTTTAATTTAAATAATCAAATGTACAAATCAGAATATTGCACCTGTTTAAGTACTATTGTGCTTTAAGAATATTTTTTAATTCGTAATACACAACAGCACTTAAACAGATGCTATTCTCAATTCTACATTTCATTATTTCAACTAAAAAATCATCAATTTTTTATCCATATTCATTTTGACAAGTAAAGTGAAACTCCAATCATATAATATTTGTTTACTGCACACTTGACGCATTTGTTTGTAATGTGATTGTTTTAATTGAACACGTTTGGTAGAAGAAAACTTTAACTAATTGTATTTAGTAAAAATAATAGTAATAAAGTTAAATCAAATATATGACTCGGTCTTTTAATCTGCAGCCAATATATTGAAATAAGAATTAGACCAATTTATAGACTCGATCTGGCATCAAAGCCTTTTTTTATACAGGGTGGAGCAGAAAGGACGGAACACCCTTGGCAATCAAAGATGGTTAATGTTACGATAATGAAACTTTGCATGGTATGTAGGCGAACGGGGAGCCAACTAACCATGAATCGGTCACTGACCTTGACGCATATTTTCAAGGTCATCGTGATGCTAACTTTTTAACTATGCTTCATAGAACCCCAGTGTAAATTAGAAACTTGTAGCCATGGCATGGCCAATGCAAAAAAACAACGAAATTCGGTACATTAGTTTAGTAGTTACGGGCATTACAAGAATCATTCTGTTGTGCTGGCCGAGTGGCTTTCCTGCCAAACAGTTCTGTCAGGCTCTTTCGTACACCATGCATTGTATTGGTAGGTAATGGTGTTGGCAGCATACGCAAATTGGCATAATTCATTAACCGTGATCAGCTCTGAAACAAAATTAGAAATGTTAAAGGCACATAACTCCCTCCGGTATATTTTATCGTTTTTCTCGATACATTACCGGAAATAGTTTTATATGAACTCATTTACCTTTTATTTGATCGTCTAAGGATACAATCCCGATGACAAATGTGGCGCGTGTACGCTAGTAAGCTTCTTTTTTACCGCTCGGTCCGAGGAGTATCTCACTCCCGCCAGAAAGCTTCACGGACGTTCTTGGGCTACTTTTAACGGTGACGTCACGCGATGTTTACACGCCTAGTCTGTGACGTAGTGATTCTTCGTGCACTTCAAGTCACATGACTTGCCGCTTTTGAGCGAAAGCCAAGTGAGATAGTAGCTGCCTTTCTCGAGGTACGCAGCTTCAATCCCAGTTAACCTTGTTCTGAGCTTATCAGGAGAAATGGCGAGTGATGAACGCATTTATCTATTCCACCAAGTAGATTTGCTACCGAATCGGTAAAGGGAAGGACAAAACGAGAATTGGATCAACAATTAGGTTTATCTTATGTTTACCGCAAGAAACTAGCATTAAAGAACGGGTGGGGCAGGGGTGTCGGGATCCTGACATGGTGATGGACAAAACCAAAGGCGGAGAAGAAATTAAATTGCGGATTGAGTTTTAGACGTAAATTCTCGTAGCAGACATGAGGCCTAAGGAAAAAACCGTTTAGCTGCAGTACCAATTAAATTATAATTAGGGTCGGTCGGGAGAAGCTTTTTTTTTTTTTTTTTTGATGGTAAGCTGTTTCTGTACAGTAACACCGTTTTTCATTCCAGCATAATGCTAAAACATTAAGTCACAAATTAGGCTACAAGGAAAAAAATAACGGTTGGGAGGAATAATGAGATCGGTCGCAGGGGCGTAAACTTACTGTCCGAAGAAAGGAGGGGGGGGGGGGGGGGGCCCCCCCCCCCCTAAAAAAAAAAAAACAGCGATACATAATGACCGGTCCCTAAGCATGCCTCCTTGAAATCGCCAATAAATTAATATACGTAACATAGTCAGCAACGATAGGACGTAAATTTCGACATCAACACATATTATTTATTTGGTCAACTTTGTTCAAATAAAACTAACGATTTTACCGCAGCAACAGACAGGAGACATTGATGATCATAACGTGCAGTCATCTGCGCCAGTGTTTGTTTACCTCTAGTCGCTCCATCTTTGCCTTTTAGCATTTGCACGATGTGTCGCATGGCGCGGTACCCGAAATGAGTATGATCTAGCGTCGGATGTGACGTCATGCTTGTTTCACAGAGCAATGCGCGCCGCGGTCGTGTGAACTATATTTTAGCGCAGTTGACGTATGAGTAAAGCGGCCAGGACGGAGGGATTTATGTGCCTTTAACCTGAGGGAGGAACAACATTAGTTTCATTTCTAGACGACCACGGTGACTAAACTATGTCAACTTGCATAAGATGCTGTAGTTTGCAGCACCATTCTGTTTATACGTGTAATGTAGCAGGTTGTGTTGAGCTAGTGTCGAGTCATCAGTGTGTCAGTTGCTGTTTGTTTCCAAGCATGCTTCGTGTACTCTAGGACCACTGGAATTAATTTTACACTCACTGTTTGGCAGGAAAGCCACTCGATCAGCACAACAAAATGATGTTTGCAATTTTCGTAACTCCTAAACTAGCGTACCGAGTTTCGTTCTGTTTTTTGCAATGGCCATGCCTTGCCAATGTCTACAAGTTTCTAATTTAAACTGGAGTTCTACGAAGCATAGTTAAAAAGTTAGCATCACGATGACCTTGAAAATATGCGTCAAGGCCAGTGATCGATACAAGGTTGGTTGCCCCCCCCCCCCCCCGTTCACCTACATACCATGCAACGTTTCATTATCCTAACATTAACCATCTTTGATTGCCAAGGGTGTTCCGTTCTTTCTGCCCCACCCTGTATATAATCGAACCAATTTGCTAACTGATCGATCATCACATGCAAAACAAGTTTTTTTAAATAAAAAAAAATGTTTTGAGTTGGGGCTATAATCAGTCATAGAGTAGTACGCAGTAGTGGCACCAGGACTGAAAGTCTCTGAACAACTCTGACACTTATAAAACGAGTTTTATGAAAGATGCATGCATGCAAAAAACTTTGTTTTGAATTGTTTATTATCACGGGTGGCTGGTGTCCCTAATTCTTTGAGTATTTGCATAAGAAATATTCAAATGCCTGTTTAAAGTTTAGTTTTCTTCTGCATTGGATTGCATACAGGATTTTCTTTGGTTTTTCTGATTTATGTGGTTGTGGTCCTACTCGTTAAATGCAAAATAAGCATTCTAGATTGGTGAGTTTTTAATTCTGTCAGTCGCTGTTAAAAAGGAAATTTGTGTATGTTGCTTTATTTTTAATCACCATTGGCAGCCATTTTGGAGTAGACAGAGCAGCTATGTCGTTGTGAACTAAAAATTTTGGTTTGATGGAAATCCCCAGGATCAATGCTATCGTCACAAATTTCCACGTGATGATTTTTCAACATCAGAGGTGCTTGTTCTTGGGTGCACACACATTTTCTGCATGGAACTAAACAATTTCCAAAAGCAGTTTTAAGATGAAACTGTGGGTGCACCCTGAACAACTGCTATGAACAGTAAAAATTTCAATAAGTTGGGGATAACTTTAAAACTTGTCAGTATAACCACTCTGTAAGCCTGTAACTTTAATATCCTTAGATCAAAAGGCAATCCATCCTTTTGTTGTTAATGTCCTTGAAAGCAACCTTTAAGGACCTCCCAATAATTGGAAGTGGTAGAAAGGAACGAGATCGACTCATAGTCTCAATTAAGCCCTGTCCACACTGGGAAAACTGTCCGGACTCGAGCCGGACTTCAGACCCAGACCCCGTGTTTCAGTATGGACGTGGTCAATGCGCGGCTTCGTGCTTTAGGGAAATGTTTTGATGCTTGGAGCGCTGATAAACAATAGCTGATAAAAGGAAAGCAGGAATTGGGGAGGGGAGAAAAACATTGGTCCAGTGTTGATGTGATATGGAAAGACGGGTTTTCTCTTCTGCTCTTCCTTTTTTTAAAGTCGTTTCCAAGACACCAGCCACGGTGTCATTGTCCAGTGTTGACATGGCTATTGGGAATTTGAAACCCAATCACACATTTCGTAAGTTCATACATTTGTCCCGCGCATGCACATTTTACTTAGAGTGAATCGTACAGAAAAGTCAACGAGATGGCAGTTTAGTAGCTGGATGAGCTCACCACTGTCTGTCCGAAATCTACTCATCATACAAGAAAACGTTTCAGCAATTTTGGTGCCATTTTAAGTTTTAACACTTGCTACATTTTTCGAACTCTCGTATTAGGAAAAGATTGTTATATCTTTAGAACTCTTTTATAAGGAAAAGATAGTGGCGCAGTGCTGAGAAATGATTGATTAGCTCTTATAAAACCTTTAGGTTACTAACTGGTGAGGCTCCCAATACTGCTGCTCTTTTTTACTGCAGTCAATGTTTTGGTGAGTAGCTCTCAAAACAAGAGTTTTCCTTGCTTTTGGTGTGTGATTACCGGACTTTGGTGACGATTGCTTGGGTTACTTTGTTGTCTCTTTTTTTTCTGCATGGTCCACTTTATAAAAAATGTGTGTTTTTAATTTTTTAATTGATTTCTTTTGGTTATTTACGTCCTATTAATTCAAGTGAACTTGAAAACTGCCTTCGAGGACATTGATAACTGCATGGCTGCTGTGCCATTCTTACATCGTTACCGTTGATTATGATTTTCGAATTGCCCTCTACTAAACAGAATAAAACAAAACCTTGCATGTAAAGTGCGTACTCTAAATCCCGACCTAAGTTCCCTTTTCCTTTAGCACACCAGATCACACAAAGTTCATTGGGACGTTTCGTCGCAAACAAGATTTTATCAACCTGGTGGAGATGATATTTCGGGGTGCCATGAAGGGAAAGCTGATGATCACTAGCCCTATCAGTCAGCAGGACATTACTAAATATGAACTTCTTTACAAAGACATCTAAGGAAAGATCTTTCAAGAGGTTTACTGCTTCAAATACATAAGCCAGCTTTATTCTTCAGTATCTACAGGATTACTGTATTCATGTCGTGTAAAATACAATGAAGTCTTCAAACATCAGAAGAAGGTGCAACGGAAATCTTCTGATAACAAACAATGCAGGTTTTTCAAAAGCTGATACTGCAGACAAAGGGATCCGGCCATTTAACAGTTGCGCAGTCTTTGTTTACTCTGAAAAGAAACATTACAAGTCATTTATTGTAACTAGTGCATTGTAAATAAATACATTTTTAAGTAAAGAGGGTTATGCTTTTGTACTTATAAGCTGTAGCTACATGCGGTCTGTTTATGGAAGAAAAGGAGTGTGCCATTTGCATTCCATTACGATGTGCTAGAACCTTTCCTGCATTATAACACTGTGAGGTAAACAGGTAGACACTTAGTGTCACTATGAGAGCAGATTTCCAGATTCGTGAAAAGCACGCAAAGCTAGCTACATGTGGTCTGTTTATGGAAGAAAAGGTGTGTATAACTTGTATTCCATTACAATGTGCTAGTACCTTTTATGTATTATAACACTGCAAGGTACTCGGGTATATACTTAGTGACATTATGAGAGCAAATTTCCAGATTCATGAATCAAAGGCAATGCAATTCTGTTTTAAACAAATCATGTAAATCTACATTACCATTCCCGTCTTTAGTGAGGTGTGTGACATGCATCGTGTTAATCAGTCTAACACAACTTGACCTTTATTACAAGTGCTTTTCTGGTGGTCAGCCACCATCTGCATAACACAATTACCTGTATTAGGTACAAGTCCACTTACGGCCGCCGTAACTCTTTCAGGCTTGATGATAAGATGTGTTTAATCTTCCATGCAGTGTACAGGGTGTTTTTAATCCCAAACGTTTTCCAAAATATTTTTGGACTTGGAGAAAAGCTTTTGAGAGGTCATTCTTTTTGAAACACCATGCATAGTGGTGTTTCGAAAAGAAAGCTGAATGGTTAGAGCTCAGGAGCATCTTTATAATCGTTGATTACAGTTTTGATTTGTAACTTTAGTCATGTATTGTGCATTGTGTAACATTAACTGTTCACAATTAATCTCACAACATTAAGAATAAACACCTCAAAAATTTAAGTCGAATGATTCATGGAATATTGTTTAAAATTACAACTTAAGTGATAACAGGAGCATATATGCATATGTAGAGATGGGAGCATCCTTGCTGTAACTCTTCCTTCATTTTCATCTGCTTGTCGCAAGGTTGACTGGAGGCCAGTTCATTCATAATCGCTAGCATCTTATTTCACCAAGGAAGTGCTAGTAGAGGCTGACATCCAACCAGCACGAGAACTGGTCTGGAACCGGGACATGAAACTCAGTTTCTACCCATTCGTCCTTGCTAATTCCAGTTTGCTTGGACCAATCGCAGCACGAGTGATATTTTTCACATGTATTTATTAGGCAAAAAAATCTACACGTAACATACGTTTTTCGTAAAAGTAATAACGATCACTTGTTCGGTAGCTGGCCGCATGAGGTCGCAACTCACAGCAAAATACTAGGTTTTAAACATATATATTTTTAATTTGAACATACGTAACATTGTCGAACCTTCCTTTGGATCATTCTGACCTTATGTAGAATTTCAGTTAGAAGTATAAGCTTTGACACCATAGGAATAACTCGTGAACAAGAGTGGAGATAGAGCAACTACCATGCCATCGTTAAAAGATAATAAGAATCGGTTATTCAATCAGATTTTTGCTCCTGCTATCATTTCATGTGAACTAACTTCACTAGATTAAATTATACCCATTGTCACTGAGGTTTTGAGGTTTTAAAGTCCTTATCCAACACAGAGTAAATTAAACAGTAAAAAAAAAACATACAGCCAAAAAAGTAGTCTGATCTTGTAGTATCATAGTCGGTCGTTTGTTGTCGTTGGCCAATGAATTACCATCATTAGTGAATTATTGTTAAGGTTAAGTTATTGCCTTTTGGCTCCATAACGTTACACCCTTGAAAACCAACAAGGAAGAGGACAAGACACTGATGATCTTTAGGTAATATACATTATATAACGCTGTTTGCACGCATTGAGCAAGCTAAGCAAGTAAATTCTGTGCCCATAACCATTGTAAACGGTAAGTAGAAGAGCTAATGGGGTAACATGGCAAAAAAAAAAGTACGCCAACCCTGTTACTGCTCGTAATTGGTTCGTGCTTTTGGCTGGCTACATTATACAGCAATAAAAGATCCTCTACATCACCTTTTGTAGGTTTTTTCAGTTGATTTCTATAGAATACAAGCAAATTTACTGTAGTTTTACTGTGAATGTTGCATTGTGATTCATGAAAACGTCATATTATTTTGTGTTATTCAGGATGTAAACTCTGGCTAGGCAGTCAATTTTTTCAGATAATGAAAAAAAAACATGTATACCTCGAATGAGACAATTCTATCGCTGAAGGCCTGGCTTAAGCATGGCCAATGCTGCTCAAAGGAGTGTTAGTCACGCTACTCTTTCTTTTGATTTTTACTGGATGTTACGGGAACTAATAATAGCACAGTCTCACACATTTCAGTGGCGATTGCTGCATCATTGGTAGCATTGCATTTCCGCTTTTAAATTATGTTTAATTCGAACTTCCTCTGATATTAGGAAAATGAAAAAAAAATGCAGTGTAATTTCTTTTAGTAATTTTGAAAAGGAGCAATTTTTTTTTGGTTTTGGTAATAAAAAAGATAATTTATTTTTAAAATAAGGGCAAATAGTAAATCCATAATATGCTGTGATATTTTGTAAGTTTGATGGAAGCTTTACAGGGTTGTAAATCATCCATCAAACTTCGTAATAGGTGTTAAACAAGTAGTTATAGTTCAAAACGACTTCCATTCATGCTGCGTCGTTATTGAATTTAAATTATCAAACCCATTAATGAATTTTTTTTAAATGATTTACAGAGGTTTTTTGATCATAAGGACATGCTGAAAACTGAACTGTATTTTTTTTCTGGTACACATTCTCATGATTCGTTTTCTGCCCTACTGATTTTTAATTATCAAACCCATTACTGAATTTAAAAAATGATTACAGAGTGTTTTGATCATATAGGCGTGCTTGAAAACTTGAATTTTTTTTTATTTTCCCGTGATTCACTTTCTGCTTTACTGATCTAAATTTTGATTTAACTATTAAAACAAAAATTACTTTACGGTATGTGTTAAATGTTAAGCAGAGCTTTGTGCGAAAGTAGGGCAGAGCTTTGTGCGACAGTAAGTGCTAATGTATGCCTTACCCTTCTCCATCTGGTGAGTCAGTGGGGGGTAGTGGTGTGATAGGCGGTGCTGGAGTGATGGGCGGTGCTGGAGTGATGGGTGGGGTTGGTTTCGTTCCTTCACCTCCAAAGGGCAATCCAAGTGCAGAAGCTAATCCTCCCACGATGGTTCCAAGTAGACCTCCAAGTAGGCCAACTACAGAGTCCAGAAGTCCTCCAACGCCTCCAAGTAGTTCCTCTACAAGACGAAGATAGTTAGCCTGATCCTCGTATGTGCTGTGTATGTCGTCATTTTCTCTTGGGAAAACCTTATGGCCTTTGGCTACGTATTGGTTTGCAGATATGTCTTTCACATCTCTTTCTTTAGTATCATCTGCTGCTGCAATCCAGCCTATTCTAACCAGCAGGCAAAGAGCCATCCAACTCCTCAGAATGTTCCTAATGAAGAAGGGCATGCCAGTCTGGAAAAAAAAGCTCAACTATCAGTTTTCATTTTTGTTGTTGTTCTTATTGACAGTAGGACTACATTATATTTTATCTCTTTGAGGCATTTTTATTGGCTAACCTTAGGAACCGGTCATTATTTAAAGCCAGTGAGGGGGAATGAAAATGTGACCAACAAATTTTCGATGACCACCCTCCCAATTCAAAACCCTGAAAAACTCCCGTGGTGCACTGCTGTAAAATGTGATTAACATTCTGTATACAGGGTGTAACAGAAATGTATGTCATCAGTGGCTCTTCCCTAGACCCCCTAGCTGTTATTGGTTTCTCCTTACACACCATTCAGCTAAATAGCTAGTGTTGCTCCCTTAGTAGAACACCCTACTTAAGCCTTGTTCGCATTGCCATCTCTCCTTTCCTAACTTCGTCTGGTCCCTCCTACTTGAGGGAGGAGAGCTGTAATGCGAACGACGTCTGCCTTGCCCAAGTTAGGGGAGCTCTCTTAAATGGTGTGAGAGGTCCTTTCCCTGTCCTAGCTAGGTGAGCTGTGCCCTCAGGGTTAGGGAAGCCGAGTGAAAAGCAAGTGCGAGCGAACAGCTTCAACTATTGCTATACAAAATTTTAGGTGAGACTTGGGTGAGACCGTGGATGTGTGTAGGGGGTGGCGGAGAAGGGTGTAGAGGGGGAAAGGGTTGATTTAAATGGGTTTATGAGAAAGGAAGTCGGCAATGCGAACGAACGCCTCCGTTTTCAAGTTAAGTGAGTGTTCACCCAGGTTAGGAGAGGAGAGACTGTAATGCGAACATGGCTTTACGAAATACAGTGGAGTAAAGCCTTGTTCGCATTACAGTCTCTCCTCTCCTAACCTGGGTGAACAATCACTTAACTTAGAAACGGAGGCGTTCGTTTGCATTGCCGACTTCTGAGAGACTGTAATGCGAACAAGGCTTTACGATATACAGTGGAGTAAAGCCTTGTTCGCATTACAGTCTCTCCTCTCCTAACCTGGGTGAACACTCACTTAACTTAGAAACGGAGGCGTTCGTTCGCATTGCCGACTTCTGCGAGACTGTAATGTGAACAAGGCTTTACTCCACTGTATGTCATAAATGAAGGAGCGTGTCGTACGCAAATGCACCCCCCCCCCCCCCTCCCCAGAGAAAGATTTCTCAAATTGTTTTGCCTTTTGTAGCCTTGATGTCTCTAAAATTTTTAGCGACATTCAGCTTGTACTTTACTGACTATACCACTGAAATCCAATCACAAAATGTGGGTTTTATTTTTGTGGCTTTTCCTTCCATTGAGGGGCCCCAGAGCTACAGAGCAGGTTGGATGGGTGGGGTGGTCGATTGTTGCAGCCTGAACGAAACTAAGTTGCAACTGCTTGCATTGGAAAGGTCGCCCATGCATTTACATGTCAGGCATTGGGCTGCTTTCAGATCATGGATGTGCACGCACATGTATCTCGGAAAAGAGATATTTCTCGAAAAGGAGGCATTTCCGGATATGTGTTCGTATGGAAGTTTTTCATAAGTTTATTGTGTATGACATGCCCCTTCATTTGTTACATACATTTCTGTTACATCCTGTATAAAGCTCTGCAGCACCACCTTTTGGGCACTGCCCAGTTACTACCTAAGTTTAAAAATTATTATTTATTGTAAATGTTTTCTTTAAAAAAAAAATTAGATTTTGTAGTTTTAAGCAAGAATTCAAAATAAGGTAAAAAAAATTAATAATTTGGACTTTATTAGAAAATAATAAAATTACTTAAGGGGGGATATAGTAGGAATATAACATTAGGGATATGCATTTTGGAATTGAATTTTGAAGTTATTAGTCTTGTTGACATTGCTGTATACAGTTGTCTGTAACTTCCATATCTTTTAAATAGATCGTTACCAGAGTGTAAATATTCTACAGAGGAGCTATATCAACTTGCTTATAATTTCGCTGGTTGGAACTGGAATGTCTGGTTCTCAGACACTGTGAGGTGCGCCTTGCACCTAGCCTCTTTGTTGTAACTACTCATTACTATGCACCACGTCCGTGATGCATTGCCGTAACGTACGATTAACCTTCCCTGCTCTGCCGCGCCACTTTAGGATGCTGCCGAATTACTACCTAAATCTGTAGTCAATCTCTCTCTCTCACTACTCTGACCAGGACACTTCAGAACTAAAGTCATGTGCTGTGTAGACTGCAAATTATTTGCAAATAACTACAGAAAATCGTAAGTTTTGTGAATATTTCGATCTGCAGATTTACTGCAAATTATGTGTCCAAACTATCTAATAAGCCCAAAGTCTGCGAATAATCTGGAACTAAAATTAAATGCTGTATAGGACAGCAGATAATTTGCAAATTAACGTCAAGAGGTATGAAAAAAGATCATAAAATCTCTAGTTGCTGTAAAAGCAAAAGTTTGACCTCAGTCGAAACTTTTCAGTGATCACTTTAATGGAACAATTAATTAAAACAACTCATCTTTTTACTAGGAAAAAAGTTGGACTAAAAACCTCACTTTTCAGATGGAAAGCTGTTTTAAAATCCAAACTTTTTCAAGTCCTCTCTTGGACTTATATGATTTGAGTTACCCAAATTTGAATCACCCGGTCTCTGCACTAATTAAAACTAAAGAAAAATGTCACAGATTTCAGAAAATATGTTCGACGACTGACATTTAAAAAAAAAACTTAAACTTAAATCACTTGGTTTCAATCAGTACTGCAGTTTTCTGCAATTTTATCGAAAGTTTCCAGCTAGTTTGCACATTCACTGCATTTGAAACTTTTTACTCAGTTCTGTGGGTTACCTGTATATTTTACATTTATTGCAATAATGCGGATTTTTTTTTTTTTTGTATACAGCAACAAATTTTATGTGTCATACATTAAACCTCGGCATGTTAGTCTTTCAGCAAGCATAGGCGCCGGAGCCAGGGGGGCCATTCTAGTCATGTGACGCGGAATCAACTGATGTGACTCTGATGTAGTAGCATTCAGTCGTAGTTGTATACATATTTTACGAAGAGAAGGCAAATTCTAGCGCTCCCCCTCTCCTCCTCCCCCCGTTGACACCCCCTCCTAGAAAACGTACGACCACTTTATTTTTATTGTGAGATTACTTTTCTTGCTTTACGTAATGTATGCTTTATTGAAAAAAAAAAGTTTTGAAGAAAACAGAGAATTTAGAATTTTCCAATGATTTCTATGCCCCTCGGCTCGTATTTTTTTTTGGGGGGGGGGGGGGGGGTTCTTGCCCCCACCCCCTCCCGTTATTTACGCAACTGCTGGCATTTGGCCCCCTCACTTTTTTAATGGTAGAGGCGCTCCTGTCAGCAAGAGTGGAACTGTACGGGGAGGATTTTAATTTAAAAGTTACATGTTACATCAAACTGTATAGTATTACAGATTATCTGCAGACCATTTACAGTTTGTGTTAACTTATTTTGAAGGTGAAATTAATCTTTTGCCATACTAAAAGTTAAATTATTAGAGCTAAAGGATCGTTTAAAACAATGAACCAATTGCTAATAATACTCTGAAACTAGAATAGATGTTTATGAATTTACATAATCTATATGCATATTGCATGAACCCATAATAAATAGAAAAGTCTGCAAGTATATAAGGCTAATCAAAAACAGCAATACTTGTAAGCAAAGGTATCGCAGATTATTGTATATGTAAGTATTACAGGTTGCGTTAGTTGTCCCGGTATATATTATGTGAACATTCGGACATGTTTGTCAGCATAAATGCAACAGCCGCCGAAGGGGCATGGTAGCCTCTCACCCTATCCTGGCCGGAAGGCCTTGCAGGAACTTTGCCATCGTCCCCTTTACAGGGGTTCGACCAGATTCCCAAACTTCCATCAACCAGGCTCAGCTCTCTTACCGCTCAACCACGATGGCCACTATCTGCAAAACGAACTTTCGTGTCATGTTTGTGCTCAGTTTTGATGATTCAGAAAACATGTCATTGCCCCCTCAAAACTCCTGCAGTGCTGAAATTACACTTTTGCCGGCGTGAAAGCCTTCCTTGTTTCAGCCGATTTCCTCGGCTTTCCGTCCTCTTTTTAGCTGATTTCCTCGTTTTTTAGCTTTGCAAACCTCCTAAAAATGCATTTAAAGACCCTTAAACTGTACAAATTTGGTGGCTTTCTTCCTGTTTCTCGTTTTCAACCAAGAGTGACTTTCATGCCTGCTTTTAGTTTATAGGAATAAGTTTTGTCTCTACAGTAGAGACTACGCAGGGATTAGCGGGATGGTTCACCATCCCCAAATCAAGGTACAGATTCGAGCTGTATTCCTGTAAGAATTAGATATTGGGTTCGAAAATTAAGCTTGTTTAAGTTATGGTGCGGGGTGAAAATAGCTTGTAAATCAGATGAACTGTATGCGTTTAACCCCATTGCAATTTAGCGCCCCATACTAGATGATTTCTTCCTACATTTGCTGATTCGTACACCTCAGCTTAGAGGTTAGATTCCGTTTGTATTTACGCTAACATTTCTGTAATGGCGCCCATATGTAATTTTCAGCTTAGAGG
>JAHWFP010230525.1:189159-202130 GCA_023313725.1 Lithobius niger
TTTGAAACATGGGGGATGGGGTGGGGGGTCAGCCACAAATAATTGAGCGCGCGGGTCGTTTTTGATGTACCGTTTGCAACTTGGAGGATCGGGAGGAGGTTGTTTTATGAAACAGCCCGCGTACAGCTTGCCTGGAGACTTATTATATAACCACGTAACCATCTTCCCTGCAGAACATAGCCGTACTGGGAAGCAAAAATTTTTTTTTATTGTTGATTATCAAATATATATTTTTTGTAGTGTGTGTTTTTTCGTTTTTTTTTTTTTCGTATTAGCTGTTTGGCTATCGTCAAATTCCAGCTCGAAACTGACGATATAAATAAATAAATAAAGTTGGCTGACGTATGGTTCGTAAAAATTGCATTACAAACTGTGATGTCACCCAGCCTTAGTAACGCCTGTTGTTATCTTCTCTTACAGCCCCAGGTAAACGTAATAAAAAAAAGCTAAATTCTGTAAAGAAAAACACAGACAATAGCGGCTTTATTTTTAGTATGGCTATTATTGAACGGTTAATGTTGTCTCCGGTTGAGCCAAGTAGTATTGGGGGGGGGGGGGGGGAGAAGTGTATATAGGCATTGCTGTATTTAATGCTAATAATTTGCTCTATCCATTGGCATTGTGTCAAACTTCACGTGGTTTAGATTATTCAAACACCGTAAGTTTTTCATTGTTTTTACGGCGCTTGGAAATGCAATCCTCTGTTTGACTAATAGAAAAACAAATAATACACTGTCTGTGAAAATAAAATTTACTTCTCAAACAAAAACGAAGTCGTTTGAGAAGTAACTAAGGTGAGGTTTAACAGAACCGAAGTCAATACAGGAACGCGAACAAATTTTCCTATAAAGTTGCAAATAAAAAAAATGTGCTGTAGTGTTTATTCTACGGGAAACCCTACTGCTGCATTAAAACGTATTTTTTTTTACAGTTTTTTTCTCTTGAATACGGAAGATACGCTAATGATTGGTGTCTGCTTGCATCGTATTATTGCTAACGTACTTGACTAAACAACTTCGCAGAAAAACTGTAAAAAAAAAAACCAACCTAATCGTCATGTATCATCAATAGGGTGATGAACTGGCTGACGGAAGAATACTGAAAAATTAAGTGAAGAAAGTATGCGAGTGTGTTGGTGTGTTTTTTAATTTTACCAATAAGAGAAATACATTACGCACTGGATATTCTAAAAACAACCAAGTAACCATTGCAATGGTTTGAATTTTATTGACGAGTTTATAAATGGTTGAATTGAATGCTGCAGTAAGGCTTCATGTGGACTAAACACTACAGCACGTCGTGTTATCTTCAAATTTATAGGAAAAGCTTTTTCGTGTTCCTTTCCTGTTTTGGCTTCGGTTCATTTAAACCAAACCTTACCATCTTTCTCACAATCACAAACTTTTCAATATTTACTTTTTACTTTCTTAGTTACGATCGATCCACAGAAAAGTGGCGAGCCAAACATAATTCAAATTAGGCCTAAAAAGTAAGAAAACAAACGGACGCTCTGAAACTGGGCATGCAAAAATAATGTCCGAATATCTTATTATTTTAAGGTCGTCGTTCCGCTCCTTAAAAAATCCGCTGTAGGTCCGCGTCTCGGAAATCCGGCCCTACCTGTGAATGCTAACAGGAATGTATTAAGGTACAAGCTTCGTTTATAGCCGTTGATAAAAGTAGCAGCAGGGCTGACATGGTGACAAGTTTTTCAATTCCGAAATTGTGAGAACGTCCATACTGTTAATTCTGAAAATTAGCTTTGATTTATTCGGGAGTGGTAACGGACCGATCTTTATTTATTGCCGGGGGAGGGGGAATCATGAATTTTTTGGACCCACTCCAGGTGGGGTCAGGGCATTTTTTAACATAGTAACTGCTGCTTCAAGTGGAGCACCAGCCTTCATGATTGGAGCACCAGTTAGCATCATGGAACAGTGGAGCACCAGCCCTTTTCCTCAAAGTTGAAACTTATTTTTCGTTTTAAAAATGCCATTAGGATAAAAATTAAAATTATGATGAAATGAATAAGTACAAGCGGTACAAGTCATTCGTTACCGGTTGTTTTCTGAAATTCCCTATTCCTCCAACCCAAAATAGTTGAAACATTAGAACTGAAAATATCAGGATGGCAATGGCAACGGCACATTCATGATCATTCACTGACATCACTGCGTGTTACACTCAGTCCAATCAAAGCCCCCTAAAGTAAATTAAACAAATTTTAAACGTAAAATTTCTGAGAACTTGAGTCTGCCCTGCGGCCGCAATCATGCCTTTTTTTTTTACTATTTGGAGCACCACTTCAAATTCCTTAAAAAATGCCTTGGGTGGGGTCACACATTTTTCAGGAACCGTCAAGAAGGGAGTTACAAAAACACTGGCCAACTGCTGGAATAAAAAGTCATTTTTGGACCACAATCAACACTTTTAGTGATCATCGTGGCTGAGCGGCGAGAGAGCTCATCCTGGTTGCTGGAGGTTTGCGGATCTGGTCGAACCCTTGGAAAGAGGACCTTGGCAAAGTCCCCACCAGGACTGCCGGCCAAGATATCGTGAGAGGCTACCATGACTCCTTCAGCGGTTATGGGATGTATTCTGGCTAATTCTGGACAATCTTTCGGCCCCGACGATGATCGGAGGTTTCCCAGATCGAATCCCCGGGCTGGCACCTCTCTTTACCACATATTTCTTCTTCTCTAAAAATCTGGTAACGTGCAAAATTGAGCCGGTTCAGCCATACAAGTATTAATTGCATCGGCTGACGTAAGGCTCGTCAAACTTTTGTCCACAAAATTCTGACCACATTACGGATTTGGGCATACAAGCAAACAGTGTGTTCATCACATATTGTATGAAACTTGATACACGACGGGTGAAAGGAACATCGGTGTTTTATAGAACATTTTTAACCCAACGTGTCTTTTCGTTAAAAACGAGGCACGTTTTCCTTCGACTATAGTGGTAACTTGTCGGTGTGAAATGCTATTTACTTAATTTGGTTACAGCTGCATTAATCTTGGCTACAGGAAATCATCTGCAGACAGTCTGAATAGGCATTCGAAAAGCACTAATATTTTTTTCTTGGGGGGGGGCACATTACATTTGAATCTTGAGGGGACGGACAAGATTTTTTCAGTCCCGAAGGGGGGGGGGGTGGGGGTTCATCGGAAATTTGATTATCATTTTTTCATATATCCCACAACCCCCCCCCCCCCCCCCGGCCGTAAAAAATGACCGGTACCTAACCCAAACGGATTTTCTGCTCCACTTAACATGAAAATTTTAATTACACATAGTTCAAACTACATCCAGTTAAAAATTGTGTGGACACCCTGCATTATAAAGTGCAGGGCATCCACAAAGGAATACCCTGATTGCACTGTACGTACTAGGCCAACAGGGTTTGAACTGTCTTGTAAAAAAAAAAAATAAATAAATAAATAAAGTGCCTCTGTATTTACGCCCTAATACGAGCGCTGTACCTCTCTCACGTCTCGTGCAGGTGCATTATTACAATTTTGAAGAAAAACATGTACGCTATACAAAAATGTGTATGCATTGACAAAAGAATACCGTGATCATAAAAAATATCGATAGCTTTTTTAACTGCTTATGCATATTATGCATAAAGCAGTTATTGAAATACAGTCGGGGAGAAAAAGGGTGCTTGCGTCGTGAGCTATTGTTTAATGACGTCACGTCCCACTCCAGTTGTTTATTTGGACGGGTCATGCCTATCACCTTTAGCGTCTGGCCAGAAGTGACTGAAATATTAGTCAATTTATCATGATTTCGATTAGAAGACGTGCCAGCAAATTGTAGATGTTGTTATTGAAATGTTTATGGTTAAATCGTTTGCACATGAAGGATTGTAGGTCCTTCACTAAAAAATTTTGCCAATTATGTTTCTATATGAAAAAAAAGTTGAACCGGAACTGGCCCAGCTTATTTCAGGTTTTGACAACATGCACGGAAAACGGAATTCTATCTTTTGTTGGGCTATTGACGAACCACTGAAAAAAAAAATAGCGGCTACTTTACGGTTTGCCGAGAAGGCTGTCCTAGGCTTCTACCCATATTGGCAATTCGGGTAAGCTTGTAGCACACTATTCCGTTCCGTCCCGCTCCGGCACGTTGCTTCCGGCACTAACCGTTTCAGTTGGATCCGCTGAGCTTTTAAATTTGATCCTGCCCAAATTGGCAATGCAAATGATGAAGAAGGACTTGTAGTGACCTTAAGTAGGTAATTAAATAAAAAGTCTTAGTAAATTAGGTACTAATTCTGTACTGTCGGACATGATGACATTTAAGTCCAGAAGGCAACTGAAATAGGTTCGCATCTGTATTTAGTATGGGAAAGGCATTGTGTGCAGGCGCGTGATGGACGCCGACGGCCGGACTGACGGCAGGTGCGTACACTTCGCCGATGCGATCAGTTTTTGACTGAAAGGATTCTGCCTCGCCAATCCCGTCCGTCCGCCAACGGGTCGGCACGGAACGTTACGGTACGGAGCAGTACACGCAGCTCCTCTAATTTAAATACTTTTAATCCAAACAGAAATTTGATGGCCAGTGATGTGACGTAACGGAACGGAGTGGTGTGCTGCAAGCTTTAGAAAGCTCCTCATGTGCGCATCACTACTTAATCAAGTAGCACTGACGCTTTTCCATTACGGGAAAGAAAAGTTGGGTTCACAATCTGACTGACTTGTGAACGGTTCTCAATAACTATAGGAGAAGGAAGGCTTTGCAGAGTATAGAGAAGTTGTGCGGGTTAAGGTGAAAGAAAGAGAACAACTGGGTTTTATTATGACTTTGGGTGTGACACGCATTTGGTAGTATTTGTGGGTTTACCTAATTGTCTACGACAACACCGAGATCAACATGATTTGTTTTAATTGTAATAGCCTCTATACTAATGAAGTAAGGGGAGAAAGGGTTGTTGCCAAAGTATAGTTCATTTTGTAGTTCTTTTGGTTAAAAAATCAATCTGGTTTGACCTGGCTACAACTAAAGGCCGGTTACTACAAAATGTAGAATGGAAATTTACGGTATCAATGCATGTTGAACATGTGGCTGACATTAAAAACAGTAAATAATGTCATATGAATGCTTTTACCATTACTCTTTAATTTGGATACGGTCTGTTTAACGTGACGGATGTGTTCATTTATGCAATTTTTTTTCCAAAGTCAAGTCATTTTAACCCGTCTACAACTAGAGATCGGCTACTACTGTTTCATGATTTGAAAAACACCCGGCTACAATTACAGACCGGCTACAATTAAGGACTCGGCCACAATTAGAGGATTTACGGTATTTTACTAACAAAACGAAGAGGACTAGCAAGTAGTAATCTAAGAATCATTAAGCCTCTTTTTTACTTTGGATACCTAAACTAAATTTTAATTGGTAGATAACTATTTGGCATAGCTTCAAAATTAATTTATCAATATGTGTTTTAAAATGTCGTAGTATAATTCAAGGTATTTTTCAGAACGGTTGGTTATGTAATTTCATTACAAGTTTCGGAACAAAATGCATAGTTTGAACTACTTTTACAGATCTCGCAATTTTCGGAATGAACAATTAATTTAATTTAATGTGCATTAAATGCCTACAAATCCTATAAACCAGCCATTATTAGGATCGAAAACTCACAGAAGAACAGCCTTGGCACCTGGTTTCTTGGCATATACGGATGTGACATACAAGCAAACAGTTGTTCATCATACTTATTGTATGAATCTAGACAAGAGAAGGGCGTAAGGAACATTTTACAGAACATTTTTAATCCAACGTATCTTTTCGTTAAAAACCGAGACACGTTTCCTTACAACTAATGGTAACTGTCGGTGTGGAGAGCTACTTACCTAATTTGGCTACAGCACTAATCTTGGCTACAGGAAATCATCTCTAGACATCCTAAGGACATGAAAAGCACATTGTGGGGGGGGGGGGGGGGGGGGAATCATCGAAAGTTTAGTGGCCACATTTTCATTTCCTCCAGCGCTCTCCCCACCGGGCCTTAAATAATGACCGGTCCAATACCTCATAGGTGAATGAGTAGTGCTCTATATTTCCTTGACTTAATGCGCATGTCATAACTTTGTTCATATTATTTGTAAGAAACTAACTGGTATCCAGTGTCATTTTCCTTACGAACGTCAAACTGTTGTTGGCTATTAGCTTATTATAAGCTCTGGATTTTGACGGTAAAAGGGTATTTTTTTTTAGTTATCTTGTTTGTAGAGGGTAGTAGTTGTCCATGTTGGCTTTATAACCTTTTTGAAAAGTGTCTTAAAATTTGAAATAAGACCATTTCAAAAAGTTTTCTGTAAAATATCTGTTGCCGAAATGTCTGTCTGTGATGTATCTTTGGTATCGTTAGCTACTGCTGTACGTATAAGCTTGTAACTGCTCGAATTTTGTGTCAACACATACACCGTGTAAACTATTGTGACAGACGGATTTAGTGCAGAGCTAAATTGTTCTTAGTAGCGTTTGGTTAATTGGGGGAGGGGGGCAGAGTTGACATGTTTGTGCTCCCTCCCCGAGTTTCTTAATTATATTCATGTAGCATACACCAGTTTTAACCCCTTGACACCCCCCCCCCCCCCCCCAGCATGTATGTAGTAGGATATAAAAAAAAATCTAAGGAACTGTTCAAGTGTTAACATCATCAAGAAATTGGTCATTTTCACCCCCTCGTCATCAATCGTCACCAGTAGGTTTGTGAGGGTTTGCCGGGAACCCGAGCACAACAAGAAAAACTCTGCCAAGGGCTTGGACCATGAGATAAGAGAATGTGAGATCGATCCCTCCAACTGACTTAGTACAGAATGGGACTTAAAAAAAAAGGTTTTTATTTGTGCATACGGGTACACGGTATTTAATGCAAGGAAGGCAACGATCAGATAAAGAGGACGGCAGTGATTAATGATGTAATTTAAAAGCAGGTGGTGTAAGAAATTACTAACTCAGATTTATGCTGACTAACATTGTTCGTCTGCTGTCATGTTCATTGCTTAGCCAAGCATTTTGGTCTTTAGACTTCAGCTTCTCATGTCTGATGTCTGATGTCTGCAAATTAAAATGACTGTAAGAGGAATTGTGTTGCATAGATCGGTGGCAGTCTTTCCTCTGGTCTTACGTGCCAAATGAAGCGGCAAACGTGCAGGCAGAACGCAATGGCAAGGTTGCGGTGGCTTCTGTGGTTTGTGACACTTGCGTCGTTTGTATACATGATATACACAGTACACAAACTAGACACGTTAGTAAATTTACTAACTAACGAAAAAAGAAGTCTTCCTTACGACACCGATCATAGGAAGGGCCGGTATAGGATATCTTCTGGTGACGGATTACCTGAACAATTGGCTGCTATCAATGTGGAAGAACTTAAAAGTGACAACCAGCCATCTACATTAGCAGCTGCTAGCCAACCAATACCAGGCAAAAAAGTAGAACTTTCCGGAAATCAGAGCAACAAGGCAATGCACACCAGTGTTTTGCCTAATGTGCCACGCACGACCACTCCCGCGACAAATTTCGCTCGGACTGAACGAGTTATTCCATCAATTATATTTAATGCTGTAACACCCAGAGTGCAACCTATATTACCTGTGGACCATGTGACAAAACAACCAATCACAAGTGTTCCCAGTACTTCTTTTAGCCATGCTGGTGAAATACGTAAAAATAACACCAGTGTACAAAAGGATAATGCTGTACAAAAAAATCTAAATCCATCTCCTTCAAATCAAAATGTTCCCCAGCTGAATAATAGTTCCATTCAAGACAATAAAGGTGGTTCTGAGCACCTTTCGGGTGTACACGCCAACACTAATTACTCAGTTGATACTCCTGGGTGCAAGATTCCTTTATTAAATCCGTTTGATCCTTCAATGCTAGACTTGTTAACCAAACCGCCACCTCTAGACTGCCGAACAAGTCAACCACCACTACTAATAACCAAAGGCAACAAAATACTTCGTGACGCTAGCGCTGTCAAGTATTATGGAAACATACCATGTAGTTATCAGGCGATACTTCGACGTGATGACGACCACAGCATTCTTGATAATGTATCTTTTCCTATTAATGAAGAGGCTCTCGTTCCCATCGAATTTGTAAAGGCTGTGTGCTACAACACCAGTATGCCTGGCAACCCTGCCGTGTATACCGAATACTTTCCTTTCATTATTAAAAAACCATCAGTCGAGAACCGTGTAAGCCTTGCGGCCAAGAGCTCTCCTGGAAAAACTGAACAGTTAAGTATCCTTTTGCTTGGCATTGACTCAACTTCTCGTAACCAGTTTATCCGTCACTTACCAAAAACTCTAGCCTTCCTGCGGAGCAATCTTACAAGCATCGACTTGCAAGGCTATAATAAAGTAGGAAGCAATACTTATCCAAATATGATGCCACTCTTGACTGGTCATCTGATGACAGAACTGCCCAACGTTGAGGTGGTACCTGATGATGTTCTTCCTCTTGTGTGGAAGAATTATTCTCAGTCTGGCTACCGAACACAATATGGCGAGGATGTACCATCCACTACGCTCTTTAACTATGGAAAGAAGGGGTTTACTGAAGTACCAACTGACTACTATCTACGGCCATACAGCGAAATGGTCGAGTGGACGCCTTTTGATCAAACAAAATGGGGATGTTTGGGTTCTCGTTTAGAGACTTCCCTGATTCTAAAATGGACTGAGGAGTTCTTTGACACTTTTCCTCAAGATCCTCTGTTTTCTTTCATTTACTTCACTCGCTTAAGCCATGAAAACTTTACAACTTTAGTCTATAGTGATCAGCCTATACTTGACTTTCTTCAGCATATGCAAGTAAAAGGACATTTGAATAGGACTATTGTGTTCATGTTTGGTGACCACGGCTTTCGTTTTGGCGGCGTACGCGAACGATTTGTTGGGCGCTTGGAAGAGAAACTGCCTGCCATGTTTATCGCTGTGCCTGGTTGGTTCCCAGGCAAATACCCAAAGCTGTATCAAAATCTGAAATCAAATGAACGCAGACTCACTACACCATTTGATGTTTATGAGACTATGAGCGATTTATTGCATTTGACCAGCGAAGAGAAAAAGTTTGACCCAAAGTCTCGCGGTTTTAGTCTATTTAGTCCTATTCCAGACACCAGGATATGTGCAGATGCCGCAATTGATGCTCAGTGGTGCAGCTGTACCGACTGGAAGGTTGTCGATGTCAAAGATTCTCACGTTATTCAGTCAGTAGCACTTTTGATTGAACGAATAAACAACATCACTCTTCCGAACCGTGCCCTCTGTGCAGAAGTAGCATTAGAATCTGTAATGGACGCCCGTGTTCACAGTGTTGCAATGGGTGAAGATTGGAGCCACGATACCTCAAACCACTATCAGATTGTCTTTAGAGTGAATCCAAGTGGAGGGGTATTTGAAGGGACTGTTTGGTATTACAATGCTTTGAAAACGTTTTCTGTCGATGGTATTGTGGATCGGTTAAATTTGTATAGAAATCAGTCTGCGTGTGTCCACGATGCCTCGCTCAAACCCTTTTGTTATTGTCATTAGTGTTATGGCTAAGTTCATCTGATGTTGACTGTTGCTGAGCAGTGGCAGACCTAAGTCCAGAATAGATCCTATAGTCCCTGAAAGAGTACGATAGTCTCTTGCACTACCCTGATAAGCAAAACTGGCATGGACTTTTCCAGTGTACCCTTTCCAGTCACTAGACTGAAGAAGCTTGCCTGGTCGATGACTCAAAAGGGAACACTGGAGAAGTCCACACCAGTTTTGCTTATCAAGGTTGGGTAAGAGACTATCCGACTCCTTCAGAGGCCATTCTGAACATTATCTTGGTCCGTGTGATGATCGGAGATTTCCTGGATCGACTCCCTATGAATTTGCTTCTTCCCTCGCTATGCCTCATTCTCCTTCAAAAGTCGAGTGGGTTCGTCTACACAAGCAGTTTTCTTTAAATGATGCGAAGCTTCAAGAAGTTTTCATACAAAAAGAAGTTAGAATTAGCTGCCTATTAGAATTTGGATGTTTGACTAGCTGCAGTTAAACAATGATTCAGGTGTAATATGACAAAAACTTCTTCCCACTGAAGCGAAATTTATCTAGGAAGTTTGAAAATAACATCTGACCTCAGTGAATCTGGCTTATGGTGGTGATGATTTTGCTTGTTTTGTCAATTTATTTAGTCACGTGATTTTCAAGAGACGACCAAATGAACTGTATGTCTAATAAATTGTTAGCTGACATTCCGCCTTAAGATGTTTAGCCTTTTAAGGAACATTTAAAGAATTCTGAGGAACGAGGAATGTTGAATAGTATTAGGGCTCTGATCCAGTGTTGACGGGAACGGAGATTCCTTCGTGCGAATATTTGTACAACAAAACATGCATATATTTTATAACGAAATTTCATGATAAAATAGCTTAAAGGTACATGTATCCCTGTTGGCTTTCCTGCATGACTCAGTTTTGCAACATTAATTCAAACGTATGTAAATGTTGCCAACAATGTTATTTTCTTGTTTTTCTTTAGTGCGAGATGATTTTGCGACATTAACTCTAACCTGTGTAAATGTTGCAAACGCTATTCTCAACGGGTCGCACAACATACCAGAAGCATTTATGTAGAAATCCGGCATTTATGTGTGCAATCCGGAAATTGGGTGGTTTGTAGATCTCAGGAGGCTCTAACGCTGGGTTAGGTCCACGACATTTCGGTTCCAACCAATTACAGATAGTGCGACTATTCAGCCCCGTATAAATATAACCCTACGAAATTCTGTCCTGCAAGAAAAATATAAAGCTGGTCAGAGTGGATAAGTAGATAATGAAAAGAAAAGCCAATAAGTTGAGAGTCACGACTCACGAAGTACCCTACTATAAAATCTGTCTTCAATTTGTTGTCGCTTGCAAATTAACCTCAGTGCAATCAGTACTGTGGTGCGGGGGCGCTTGCGGCGGAAATGATAAACGTCCTAAAGCCTCCCGAATCACAACTGCCGGAAACTCAATGCTGAAAAATACGAAGAGTGAAACTACATTACACCAAAATGTCCGTGCACTAAAATGACACCCAACATTTTTAAGGTTAAGAATAACTTGGGATCGCATTGTCATAGCTGTTCCTCAACATTTACTGTGGCATTTAAATTTATCTTTTTAACTCGGGAAATCTTTTTACTTGTCGTAAGGTGATCTTTTTTTTTTTTGCCTGGCATTCATTGGATCAATATACAGGCAACGGTCAGACTTTTAGTTTCATTATCCTGCTAAGATTAAAAAAAAAAAGATCGAATAACCACGTGACTTGTCAAAAAATAGAATTATAGTTCGTTACAATAACTAATTCTATTTTTTGACAAGTCATGTTGCTACACATCTTTACATACATGCTCCTGGCCTTGGCGGGGGGGGGGATGTCTGCCCTTCTGGGACTTGAACCCAAAATGCAACCAAAACCAAGACTGGTAGAATGGAGGCAGCCAAGTTTTAAAAAAGTGTTGGCATTTGAAGGTAGTGATATCATTCAACCAGGGAAAGGTCGCAAAGGTTAATCCTATTATCCAAGTTAATCGCTACCGACTAATATAGTTTGAAAGTTAAATGAAAACTGGAACATTGCTACTCGCGGTAGCAATCTCAAGTTTTCAGTTAACGCCCAAAGTATTATTCGGTGCGATTAACTTGGCTAATAGGATTAACCTTGGCGGCCTTTCCCTGGTTGAATGTCACTACCTTCAAATGCCGACACTTTTGGAAAACTTGGCGGCCTCTCTGATACCAGTTTTGGTTTTTTTTTTTGTGAGCGTACAAAAAGTCACCCCATCTTATCATCTCTACTTTTTGTTTTCTGCAGGAATTTTATGTCTATAAATTTTCTCATTGATAAATTTTACATTTGCCGTTACATCAGTCAGACTGACACTGTTTGGTTCACTGTACGGTATAAACATACTTCACATGCTTAAAGCAACATACGGCCTGCCTTATAACCTTCCGCCTGCCTCAGAACATCCACGCGACGATCACATCCGCGTATTTACAACAGCTAAGGTAGCTTCGTTCCTCGCAGGAAAAAACGTAGCTACTGTCTCAATTGGCATTGCACCTAATAGTCCAGCCAGCGTGAACCCATTGATTGTGTCGTCAAAAACCGGAATGATTCTTGTATTTTAAAATCACAATTTATAATTTTCTAGAATGCGTCTTATAATTTTGCTTCGGCGATCTATTGGAATAATTAATTTTAATTTTTACTGCATTAGCCTTTTAGATTTTTGACCTCATAGTAATTACTAACAAACGATTAAAATTAATACTGCGCATACACAGATAAAACTTCCAAGGTCATTGTAGGCGCGCGTTGCATCATTTATGTTCGGGACGAACGTAAATAAAGTTAGTAATATTCAACAGAAAATATCCTAGAAGCCACATTTTAAAACGGATTTTTAGCAAGGGAAAGATTAACTGTAAGTAAATAGACCTTTGGGGCCATACTTGATGTGGAGGATTGAGAAAAATGGCGCTGGGAGGTATATCCCTTTAAGTTTCTTCAATCCCATTTTTGCGTACGCTGACTAACAAACGCGGATTTTCATTCTCTTTGCTTCGCTCTCTCAATCAGCGTCTCCCCTTTCAGTGTGCTAGCTGCGAACTGTACGACAGCACTCCGTTTTTTCATAATTCTTACGAGCTAAAAACCTGCTCCGTCGTTTTCAGTGGTGAGCTAATTTTAATGCAGCCTGTCTTCTATGTTCAACCCTTTTCTTGTGATGTATATTTGTAAAATTACGATCTAAAATGCTGTAAGGTCAGAAATCGTGAAATTACCTAGGCTGTACTAAGTAGTTTTAAGATTTCTGAGCATAAAGCATTTTTAGGGGGGTTGGCCGTAGCTTTGTCAGCGAGGCGATTTACGGTATGCACAGTCAGGGGCGGATTTAGC
>JAHWFP010230525.1:207130-330923 GCA_023313725.1 Lithobius niger
AATTTTCTCAATTGTACATTTGATTATTTCAATTGAAAATGATCAATTTTTATCCGTGTACATTTTAACAAGTGAAAATTCAATCATATAACCCCTTTTTTACGGCACCGTACCTGACGTGTTTGTTTGTAATTTTAAAATTCTAGGTGATTTCTTGCATATCAACGTGGCGAAATAATTTAAAGGTCAGTTGTTCACGAATCCCCTCAACTTAACGACCTATAACCCTGTTCGTATCGCGCAACAAAACCTGCCTAGGGACAAGTAAAAAAAAAGCTCCCCCTACTCCCACACCGTAGGGCTTCCCTGTACAGCAGTTACTCGTCATAGATTCTATAAAAGGAGAACGACTTTGCAGGAAAGTCGTACTACGTTGAACTAGGGGAAGTTTATGCTGTTACGACTATTTATTTTAATTAATTAAAAAAAAACGAACATTTGCAGTGTTAATAATGGTAAGATTTTTAATCCAGGCGTATAAAGTAAACGATAACATTTTTACTGCAAGCTTTAAACATGTCCAAATTTCAAGTCAATTTTCCAATGGATACGCTACAATAAACAAGGTCGGGCACTATTTTGACTTTGACTTCGGTGGGTAAGCCAGAAACGTACGATGATGACAGCATTACTCCTTTTCCCCACGTCCTCAACACCACTACTGTCCATCTTTGCCTTTATCCGCTGGACTCGGCCACATTGACCCTGCCTTATTATAGAAACTATACCTTGAATTGGTATTTATGTACTTCTTTTTCCTTTGCTTGCAAATTTGCACAGGTTTTCTTGTGGTTGTGCAGAGAACCAACAAAACGGGAAAAAAATTTGCTCTCCCTAGACCCTCTAGATGGCTTTCTTCAGACCCCCTCCGATATTTTTTTTCTGGCTGCGCCGCCAGCTATCCTCTTACATTACGAAGGAAAAAATAAAGACAGTCGACTTTTTCTTTACTTTGAACTTGGTTCAAACCTAATGGCATGCAAAAGTTTGTTAGCTTAAGGAATAATAACCTACAACGTCATAACTTTGTACCGCCCCTGGGGCTGAAGGAAACGCTTAAAAATATCTGGGGAGTGGGGAATGGGATTAGGAGCGCAAAGAAAACAAGCGGCTACCTAGTCGCATCCAGTCTTCTGTACATTTCTGTACAATAGTGAGGCACACTTCTCTATCACGCATTGCAACAGCTATCTCTATTATATAATCTAAAAGCAGTAACCATCACAATTGCCCGTTAAAAATGTGTTAGCTTTTAGCATGTTTTGCTTTTTATGCGTAATTGTCAGCGTTTAGGCCTAATTTA
Organism: Lithobius niger; assembly: GCA_023313725.1. Classification (NCBI taxonomy): domain Eukaryota; kingdom Metazoa; phylum Arthropoda; class Chilopoda; order Lithobiomorpha; family Lithobiidae; genus Lithobius; species Lithobius niger. Next base: position 208,434 of record JAHWFP010230525.1, read on the forward strand.
TAACTTTAATTTTGTAAGTAGCAACTAACGGAGATTTGGATTGTATACAGTAAAGCTATTCATTTTTGCAACACGGTATGCCTCCGGGCACACAGTTACAGTGTTACAACGTAGTGCGCAACGTAAGCCTATATAGATCAGTGGTAGTAGGGAAGGGACAGGAGAAACGCTGTTGAGAAAGCCAGCAGCGACTCGTAGCAAACTAATTTTTTTAACGGCAGTTTTAGTTTCGTAATTAGCAGATGGGCCTAATGGAGAATTTTGTCCGACCGTAAGCCTATTCATTCATGCAACAACGCGACAAGACTCTTTTAAACGAAGCTAAAATGTTTTTGTTTTTACGGCTACGTTAAACACAAATCCTTAGGATTTCAATTCGACGATGAAATGTTATTATTTAACTTAGTTACGTCGAAGAAGTCTATTAGCTACAAAGAGGTAACGATGGTTTAATTTGCCATGTTATTTAACTAACTTTTGACACTGAATCTAACGTTGTAAGCAGTGGTCGTCTCTATCTGGTACCGTTGCGAAGTTAAAAAAGCAACGGACGGACGGACAAAGTCGTTGCAAGTCTTCTCAGCCGGTACGGCTGTACAGAATACTAAAATATTGGGGTGGGTTATTTAATCTTCTACGATTACATGCTGATTCGCCTATCCTTGTAAAAAGGATGCCGATCTTTTTTATTCCTCGTCAGGAATATCTGTTTTGCACTAAAGTTTCCAGAGAATGTGTGCACAAACGTTTTCACAAAAGTGCACAAATGTTTGCATTACAATTTTGTACAATAGTTTTCACAAAAGTCTACATAGTACAGTGGCATAGGGGAAAAAATATGCACTTCGTGCTAAAAGCATCAAACTGGAGGATATGTTTAGGCATGTCACTAAGATCGTAGAACCACTGTAGAACCACCTTGAGGGCCGCCATCTTGGAAAAATGGCGGCCGTTTTTGCGTTTTGGGGCTGTAACTCCTTAACCGTCAACAAATCATAATCATAAAGTTAGGCAAAAACGTTCAGCACTCAATTCTGGACAAGAAAGGTGATATGCATTATTTAGTTAAAAGCAACCACTGAACCTCAAATTATTATTTCAAGTTTACCCACCTTAATTTGCACGAGCGCTCCATTGCTCAATTGGTTGTTGTAGTGACCAGGCTCGGACTGACCTTAATGCCATTGTGCCAAAGGCACTCGTGCCCTTTAGCTACCATACTTTCTGTGCCCCTTTGGCAGTCTATTTTTTGCTCCTTCCTGAGAAGAAAAATGATGATTTTGGATTCCCTGTCCACCAATTTGGTACAACTCGACTCCGCATTTTGCTTCAGCTTAGGGAGCTTAGGGCGCTTCCCCAAACCCCTAGATGGCAGGGGGTACAATAATTTCATCATAGTTTCCTGTAAAACGCATGGCGCCCCGTCCGGTCATTTTGATAAATGGCACAGGCGCCCTTTCCCACCCAGTTCGACTCTGGTAGTGATCTTCTGTTTCAAAGTGCTCTTGCGAGGTTTCTAATACCCCGAAGTGGACAGGTTTAGGATTTCCCGAAAGGTGGGGATCGATTCTTTCCATCAATCCTAACCGAAATTGTTTAACGAGATAGTCTCGAAGAGGTAACGGCGTAGCGGCGAAATCGTATGGCGATTTTCGAATTCAAAGTGGTCTTGCGAGCCCTTTAATAGCCCGAAATGGACATACTTAAGATTTTCTGAAAGGTAGGATTATTTCCACTAATCCTAACCGAAATTGTTTAACTTAGATAGGGACCGTCCTACGTCCACTTGAAGAGGACAGGTGGAGAGAGGAGCTCCCAGATGAGCGGGTTTCATCTAGTTCAGGACGGCATCATAACCGGAAGGCGGACGAAAGATGTGGAGCGGGGAAGAAGCTTTCAGCTTAACAGGTTTCCATCTTGGACCGGGACGGCATCTCAACCATAAGGCGGACGGGAGACGTGGAGTGGGAAAGGAGGTCCCAGGTTGACGGGCTATCTCCCTGGGACAGGACGGCACTACAACAGTGATGGGGTAGTGGTGAAGGCCTGGTTCAACTGGCAGAAAGACGGACGAAAGCTGAGTAGATGGGGTGAGAGCTGCAGGGCCTGTTTGTTCCCCATCCCGGTGCAGGACACGGCGCAACAGCAAGGCGGACGAAAGACGAAGGAGCAGGCCGAGCGGGGGGCGGAGTGCTTGGTTGACCTTCATCACGGTGGAGGACAGCAACACCTGGGTGAAAGACGAGTGAGTGCGTAGAGCGAGGAACGGTGGCTTGGGAGATCTTCTCCATAGTGTAAAACGGCAACACCCGAGCGAGCGGGCGAAAGATGAGTGAGTGCGTGGGGTGAAGAATGATGGTTTGGCAGATCTTCTCCACAGTGCAAAACGGCATACACGAGCAAGCCTGGCGAAAAACGCAAGGCGGTCGAAAGACGAGTGAGTGCGTGGAGTAAGTGGGGAACGACGGCTTGGCAGGACTTCTCCGTGGTGTAATACGGCAACACCCGACCGAGGCGGGCGAAAGACGAGTGAGTGCTTAGAGCGAGGAGCTGAAGCTCGGCAGACCTTCTCCATAGTGTAAACGGCAACACCCGGGGAAGGTGGGTGAAAGACGAGTTGCTTGGAGCGAGGAACGCTGGCTTGGTAGACCTTCATCACGGTGCGGGATGAAAACGTCCGTACAGGGCGGATGAAAGACGAATGAGTGCGTAGAGCGAGGAATGCAGGCTTGGTGATCTTCGTCAAGGTTCAAAACTGCAACTCCCGGGCAAGGCGGGTGAAAGACGAGTTGCGTGGAGCGAGGAACGCTGGCTCGGTAGATCTTCATCATTGTGCGGGATGAAAACACCCGAACAGGGCAGGTGAAAGACGAACGAGCGTAAGGAGCGAGGGATGCAGGTTTGGCCGACTTTCAGCATGGTGCACAATGGCAACATCTGGGTAAGGCGTAGACGATTGAGTGCATGGGGCAAGAAGTTCAGACTCGGTTGGCCTTACTTGTGAAATCGGCAGACCAAATCTAAGACGGACGAAAGACGGGAGCTTGCAAGATCTTCAACATAGTCGCGACAGCTACGGCATCAGTGAGGCGGACGAAAGACAGCGAGGAACCGGACGCAGGGGCCGTCGATGGGTGATCTAGTTCACACTGCTTCCACAGCTGGACTGGTGAGACGTGGAGCTTCAATGTCGTGGCGGGAGAGGCGAGAGGCCTGAGCAACAACCCAGACTCGACGGCGACGTCCCGGCTATAGGCAGACCGGAGACGGGCCGAAGAGTGGAGCGTGCGGTTAGCTACGGCATCAGTGAGGCTGACGAAAGACGGCGAGGAGCCGGAGGCAGGGGCCATCGATGGATGATCCAGTTCACAACTGCTTCCACGGCTGGACTGGTGAGACGTGGAGCTCCAACGTCGTGACAGGAGAGGCGAGAGGCCTGAGCAACAAACCAGACTCGATGGCAACGTCCCGGCTATGAGCAGACCGGAGACGGGCCGAAGACTGTAGCGTGCGGTGATGGGAGCCACGGCGACAGTATCTCAGAACGTAGCGCCTGAGCAGCGTGTTGAAGAGTGGAACGGCTGAAAGACAGGAACAGCAGAGCTGGAATCTTCCATGGTGGCAGCAGGGCACAGGAGGGCGAACAGAAAGGCGGACGAAAGCCAGGGGTGGGATGCGGACAGGAGGGCTTGATAGAAGACGGCAACCCAGAAGCATCACGGTAGAAGTTCACAGGAAAATGGACGAAAAACGAGCTGGGCTAGAGTCAGCTAGACGTCTAGTAATGGATTGGGCAGCAACTGATGTCTTGATTTTCGCTCGAGACGTGGCACCAGCAACAGTCGAGACAAGCAGCAAGAGGTGCAAACGGTTTCTGTCTTGGTTCACTCAAAACGTGGGTTCTAGCCACGAGTGAGACGAGCAGCAGTGGACAGCAACAGGTGACTTAATTTTCACTCGAGACGTGGGGTCAGCCACGATCGAGACAAGCAGCAAAAGGTGTAGACGGCTTCCGTCTTGGTTTTTCACTCAAACGTGGTATTTAGCCACGAGTGAGACGAGCAGCAGTGGACAGCAACTGTCGATTTGATATTCACTTGATGTTTGGGGTGAGCCACAGACGAGACAAGCGGTAGGAGGAGTGTAGATGGCTTCCAACTTGGTTCTTCACTCAAAACGTGGGTTTTTCCACAAATGAGACGAGCGAGAAAACAGTCTTGGCTCTTCACTCGAACGAGGCTTTAAGTCTTGACCCAGTCGTTTAAAACTTGAACGAGGCGACATCGTGTAACTAAAGCTCGGTAGCAAATTCAATCGTTGTTGGAAACAATCGAAACTGAAACGGGAGTCAGACGGGTTGCCTGCAACACGTCACATCCAGGAATGTGTGGGAAGCGGCCGAAAGGACTTGAGTTCCATTGAAGCGTGTTGGCGGAAGGGCGGAGGCCGGTAGGGGGAGCGTTTTCCGTCCGAAAGCCCAGGGATGCCGTAGGTGCGGGTGCAGCCAGCCGGAACGGTGATGAGCATCGGAGAAGGTTGGCGTTGACAGCTTGCATACGGAGTTCGGCAGTTGTTGGTGAGCCAACCCGTTCGGCAACTCGGGCGTGTTTTCCGTCCGAAAGCCAGAAGCAGAAGGGATGCCATTGGTGTGGGTGCAGTCAGCTGGAACGGTGATAAGTGTCGGAGAGGGCTGATGTTGACAACTTGCGAACGGACTTCGGCAGTTGCCAGCGGCAACTCGGGCGAAGAGAGTCTTGAATCGGATGAAAGAAAATGGCAGGGATCGGACCGACGGTTGCGTGGCAGTGGGCGGAGATCCAACGGATGCCAAGGGTGAAAGCGGTCGTCTGCGGACGAAGGAGAGCATGAGGGGGAGCAGCAGGTGAAGCGAGGGTTTCGGATGCGGCGGCCATCATCGGATTTGGAATCCGATTTTCGTGCGAAAGCGGGGAACTATTTTCGGCGCGAGGTGACGTGGAGACACCTCTGGAGGAAAATGAATGGCGATAGCGTGCCAAAGTTGGTAAAGTCCGGAGAGGGGTTCAATTTGCTTGGAGAGGAATCCAAAGCGAATGAAGCGTCGGCAGACAGTTGATCATCTTTCAGAGGTTCAGATTTAGGAGAAGATGTGGTCGGGGCAGGAGGTTGAGCAACCACCCGAGTTGGTTGTCTGGACGTTGATGGAGGTTCAGAATGAGCAGTGGTGGTGCCACAGGGGGGGGGGGGGGGGGGGCGACCCCCCCCCTGTCGGGGAGTCACCGAGATTGTCGTCGGGGAACAGCCGGAAGAGTGAGTCCGCACGACGGCATAAAATTCGTAAAGGAAACGCTTAAAATAGAGTTTGCCGTTTTGCTTCAGTAGTTCTCATCACCTTCATATTTAAGAGCTGTCGTAGTTAATGCAGAAACGTTAACTAACTATGTACAAAACAAAAGTTGTTAAGGATTCTAGTTAAGTTTTCGTCATTTGAATTCGTGATACCAATGAACTAAGCGAAAATCGTGTACAGTACAGTGGCTAAACTGAAAATTGATTTGCTGCGTTAGCCCGTCAACTCCTTGATTTAACAGGCATCTTAGTTATGAGACACGTTTGGGATGCCAATGTCTTACCAGTTATTTCTAAAACGGGAAGGCCCGATTTTAAAAGCCCAACGCACAACACGAATGAAGGCCAACTGTGTGTTCTTGCTATGGTTAAATATTTTTCAAACCTAACTTATTCAGTGTTAGTTAACGTTAATTTACTAATATTTAAAAAAAATTTAATTCATCAGTTAATTTAATTTGTAAAAAAAATGTGTAAAAAAAAACAGAATTTTCGTCACAATTAGGTTTTTACGACCTCTCATGCTAAAGAATGTTTACGAAAAACATCCGACATTTGCTTAACAATGTGGTGCAAACGTGTCTCGGAAAACCCAAAATAGGTCCTCAAATAGCGTAAAAAGCTTCAGCTTCCGGGGCTCTGCCCCGGACCTTGCTGGGGGAGCTTGCAGCGCTCCCCCACACCCCCTAACTGGTTTCGGCGGGCCCCTGCTAAAGTAGTACAAATATAAACAAAAAATGTTCGTTTTCTTTGCCCCCCTGTCGGGGAATCATTGCCCCCCCTATCTGGAACTGGCTGGCGCCACTACTGAGAATGAGATGTGGATGACGGAACTGCAGATGATGAAGCTGTGACCGCAGGGAGGGATGATTTGCCATTGGAAGTAACAGGTATGGGAGACGTCATTGAAGTAGATGCAGGGTGTTTAGCTTGAATCAGGAATGGAGTTGGAGCCATAGAAAAGGTGAATAAAGAAGAGGACGGACATGAAAATGCCGATGACGAAGAGGAAAGTGGGGTTTTCCAAAGTAACGTGGAATCAGTTGTTCCGATTGGAGAGGGCATAACGGGTTGTTGTTGAATCTTTGCTTTCCTGTTATGCATTTGAGTGGAGCGAAGTTTAGAAGCCTTGTTCTTCTTACAGACGAGTGGCCAGTCTTTGAGTGAAACGGACAAGCATATCATGCATGGGTCTAGGTCAAATTACACTCACGATGAGTTTGGCAGGCCATTGAGGATCATACCTTTTGCTACGAGAAATAATGGTAGAGCAAGTACACTTGTCTAGTTTTCTGACTTTGGTTGGATCCCAACCACGAATCAAGGCGGAAGAGCCAGACAACCCTCTACGGCGTTTCGGAGCCATGATGACTTAAGAAGAAGAGCCGAAAAGCGGGAGTTTGAAGGTGGTGGAGAGGAGAGATTGAGACAGATGAATGCCGAAGGGGGGTTGAAAGGGTGTGATGATTAGGGTGCGTTAATGATGATGATGAGCACAAGATAGAGACGGAGAAGAGGTGGCCCGTAGTTGCAGAAAGGCGAAGCCAACAACGGGGCAGCGGGTTGTAGAGTTCCATGATGGAGAGAAGAGGAGAAACTCCAAGTGGAGAAAGGCTGAGCATCGTATTTCACAAGAGAACATTGAATTGGCGGAAATGTGTAATGTTGCCCATTTTCGTTTGTTTTTTTTGAGTTCACAGGAAAAAGGGGTGGATGGCTGGAAGGCATATTTCCTGCAAGAGAAAATGCTATGATGACAGGTTGAAGACAAGATTAGCCTAGCTGCAGAAAAAAAAAAACTTATTTTAAATTTTTTTTGAGGGAAAATACGGACTTCAGCTGGGAAGAGGTTCGACCCCAGGACATGGAAACGTTGTCCATTCAAGAAGTTGAAGGTGAACGAGCGGCAGATCCTTCAGGGCAATGGATGAGTCCAGACGAAGTATCACAACATGCCAGCCCCAAAGTTGGTGACGTTGACGGTGAAGAACCAAAGGATATTTCGCGTGAAGGACGAGTCAAGCGAAGGATCTGACGGAGCACCGTCGAAGATAGCCGAAGGCAACGGAAAGAGAATGTGGTGAGGCGCGAAGGAGGAATCCGATAAAGGATCAGGCGGATGATGCACCGATGACGGCGGTGCACAACGGGCGACAATCCATTGAAGCGGTAGGTGTGACGAGTTTCCCTTGCCCGGATGAGTCGATGTCCGAAGAGGAGACCCATTCAAACGAGAGACAAGAAAGACGAGGGAGGTGCCGTGGTCAATGGTTAAACGGTGTGGCAAAAATCCCTGCAGGCACGGTTCAGCGGGCATGAACTTCCTTGGCAGACAAAATGAGTTCCCGTGATTACAGTCAAAGAAAGCAAGGATCGGTGTGACAAGGACACAAAAGTTCCAAGGGATGATGTTGCCAAGAACGGCCGGCTATCGGGACGGGGGGTGAAGCAAAGGTGGAGCGAAGGATAGCGCAGGCCGCATGGAAGTGGAATGCCGACGGTCGGACACAGTGTACACTGCCGCAAGGAGAAAGAACGACTGGTCGGATAGCGGTTCAAAGCCGAAGACGGAATGCTTTGCAAGGGAAAAACAGTGGCAACGGGGATCAACAGCTACTACCGAGTCCACAGGTGAAAGGCGTGCCAGGGGAACAGTGGGAAGCGAAGGAGACGGGGACCAATTGCAGAAACCGGCGAAAGAGTCGACAAACTGCTACAGAAGGAAGAGATGGTTACAAGGCGTAGGTATCTTTCGTGACGAAGGATGAAACGAAGGATCGAAATCAGGAAACTTCACGGTGAAGGAGAAATCCCAACGAGGGAGTCTTCAAGTGAAGTCAGCTTAGAGGAGCTTGGACAAGTTGATAGAAGAGAGTGGCGAAGAAGCGAAGGATCCTTCGTTCGAAGGATCATTCGAAGCAATGGAGGACGTGCGGGAAACAGCGAAGTACTCTGGTCGGAGGCTGGAGGAAAAGAGATGGCTGGCTAACGCCGTAACACCATTTAGGAGGGTCTACGCTGTGCTTGCACAATGCACATGCACAGATAGGTTGCGAGACTGGGCGGTTCTTTAGAGTTTTAATTCCTCCAGGGTAACAGCATTGCAAGAACTGAATTCAAAAATTTACAGTAGTGATATTTTTCCGGCAATTAGAAACCTTTCGTTCGAGCAAAAGCTATGTTCCTGAGGCATAGGGAAGTCAACATTACCGGGATCAATGTGAAATTTTTTATAACAAAAACAGGAAATTGCCGGCTGGCTGAATTTTGTTTTTATTGCCTAAACGGAAATATCATTACCTTGTAAATTTAGCATTTCGTTCTCGGAATGCTGTCTAGAGATTTTAAGTTGTTGGAGCCGGCAAGCTTGGTGTCATGGTGGTAACTCAAGAGGGAAGGTACGGTGGGTACAGACAATGGAAACAAAATTCAGCCGGCCCGGCAATTTCCTGTTTCTATGTATCTTTCGTAAAGATCCATTACGTGCATATTAAGCATTTACAGTTGACCTCGTCAAAAAATGGTGCCGTGCACCACCTGACGGGTACAGTAGGGTTACGAGCTGGCTACACAGACTCCCGAGAACGAAGAGGTGGAAAAATGTTGATCGAAAATTCAAAATGATTTTGGCAAAATGCAATGAAAAATTTAGAGTGACCAAAGATAACAGGAAACGTTCTGTGGGGATAGCCTTCTAGGCCAAAGGATCCCTAAGTATCTGTCGCCACTTGTGGTGTCATGGACGTGGGTGGTGATGGATCTCCATTGAAGCAGCTCCAATCGTCCTTGGCTGTGGTCCTGACATCGGTTGTGATGACTTGATTTTCAGGGACTCCAAAACGATGAGGTTGAATTTGGAGAAATGCCCTGAAGTTCTGAAGGAGAGTCGCGCCATTAGGTGAAGCACTGATGAGTCTTCGGGACAGATCAAAGGGAATGACATCAAGAGTTTGCTGTGATCCACGTCTGTCCCTGTCGTTGTTTCTTCCTTCTTTTTTATTTTGTTCGAGTAGGTGGAATTCAACTGCGAGGAACCGAGGGCCAGGGTCTTCTGGCGTTCGTGCTTGCTGCTGACGATTGAGTTGTGACGGTGATGTTGAAGGGCTGCTGTGCTGATGACATTGATGGTGAGCGTTGTGGAAGAGCCAGAGTTGACCGGTTGAAACTGACGAGATCCCGGGAAGAGTCGTGCTTGAAGTAACGTAGGGATTCGTTGCGTGAATCAGGGTAGGGCTGATCACTGTCTGCAGAGTTGCGTTCAAGAGCTCATGATGAAATTCCCTGATTTTTCCAGGTTTCCCAGATCAATACTAACACTTTTCCCTGATTTTTGTTTTGGTCGAAGGAAGGTACAGTACTGGACTAAACAATTTTTTTTTCACATTTCACTCAAATCGCAATAACTATGTCGCATTGCTTTTCTAAATCAAAAATTGCACTGCCTTAACTGGAATTGGTAAAGAGCAGGAAAACGCCACAATCTAAACAAAACTAAAAACTACGTAACGTCCCACATTACTTAGGCCCAAGGAGTTCTTGCTTTATCAGAAACGAAGCAAAAAGGAAATGAAATTTTAACTGCAATAAACTGATGGATTTAGAAGTAAAAAATTAAATCCGAATTACCTGTTCTTTATAGGTGAAATATTTTCCGGTAAATGTTCGAATTCCCTGATTTTCGGTAAATATTTTTCAAATTCCCTGAATTTTCCCAGTTTTCCAGGTAGAACGCCACCCTGGACTGGATTTTTTCTGGGAAGAGAGGAAATTTGATTAAGGATGCTGTTGACTCTGCTGGACGGCGTCAGTGGTGACAGTTGGCTTCCCCGTTGGCAGGACGCGATCATGATGATGAGAACTGCAACGACCGAGAAGATAATGGCCTGGATTTTTCAACACAAAGGGGCGTCGATGTCCGTGGTGAGTTTTCATTCCCACATTGGTGCCCTGACAGCCAACCCTTGTTTTGACTGCAACAATGGCATCGATGACGAAGTTGTGAAAATTGCATAAGCAGAGATCCCAAGCGGCCAAGCTTGAATAATTATTGAAAAAACCCAAAGTACCCGGTACAGCTGGTTGATTTTGGTTTCTATAACCTTTATACAAATATATACTACCTGATTTTTAACATTCTCCTTCTTTTGCTGTGCAATATCTAGAAAATAAAGTTCTTGGACCGTCCAGCGTCACTACCCGCTGCGCATGCGCAGCCTCCGCTATATATTCGCAGACGAAGGTCATTTCTTCATCTTTCGTTCCTCTAAGTGCCCTAGCGGCAACACAGAGGGGAGGAGGGTGGGGGAAAGGTAATGTATATTTTCATAAAGGCAGTAGAAACCAAAATCAACCAGCTGTATCTGGTATTTTGGGCACTCTATGCACCATGTAAATACCCATTACCCGATTTTTAGCTTTCAAACCTCGTCAAAGACGGCAGATGCAACGTGACAGAGCCCCCTAGGGTAGCGCGCTAGTTTCCCAGAAAGATATGTCTTCATGAACAATCAGAGATTCTGTAGGAGGATGGAGACCGTTTCGCTTAAGGGGCTTTAAAGTATTTGCTTGGCGGCCACGAAGGGACCGATGCGATACAAGCCATCCGCTCGGGCCGACATATCTTGCAGGTAGTGAGATGTGAACACAGTTGGGTGTCTTCAGGATGTAGCTTCCATAATGTTGGTAATGGGAACGTTCCTGTGGTGGGCCCAAGAAGTTGAGATAGCCCGAAGTTCATGAGCAGTAACTCGAATCCCTTGGTCGGCACAGTCTATGTTGAGAGCTTTGTAGGCATCCAAGATGACAGTCTTTATCCATGTGGCGACCACATGTGCTAATATTTCTCCGGTTGCCGATGCGAAAGGGAGAACGAGTTGACAGTGGCCGCATCGTTAAGTAATATCGGAGAGCACGAACTGGGCAGAGAGACTTTTATGGTTCGTCACTCACGATAGGAGACAAGGCCGGAATGCAGATAGGATTGGCATGGTCGCCAGGCTTCTGGGTCTTAGCCTGTAAGGATACTCGGGGTGTCAGGGTGACCGCTGAGCAGTTGTTGTGGATGAAACAGTCAATGGCGGTGCTGAGAGGGCCTGTACCTCGCTACGTCAGAAACGGGTGGCCAGGGCTACCACGAAAGAGAGAGTGTCGGTGACGATTATCCCCGGAACAGATGTGGCGATGTTAGTGCAGCAGGGGAGGGGCCAAGACGGTCGGGATGATGAGGGAACGGTTGTCATCAAATGGTGGCCAAAGGAGAAGCTTTTTGCGGCCCACTAGAAAACCCTAGTCATGAGAACTTCTTTCGTGCGCGTTCACGGTGCGATAGCTTGAGAAGAAAAGATGGCTGCATTCAAAAGGTCTTAAAATTAACATTGTCCTTTTAGGGCGAATTTATTTTACATCATTTTCTAGAAATTTCTAATGACACAAAACACAATTTTATGACAATTTTATGACACTTCGATAAAATCAAAAAATGTATGAATTTTATGACATGTGGGAGCCCTGGGTCCAGAAGGGCTGCAGACGAAAGGTCAAGAAGAGCTGCAGACGACAAGTCTTGCAGAGTACCAGCCAAGTGCTGATGTAAAGTCGTTGTGCCATTAAGAGCCGATACGAGGGCAGACAATGGGAACTTTTGAGTCGGGAGAGAGGTGGTCGAACGTCCCCCTACGAAAGGACGACTGGAGGAAACAAACGGACGAGTAAAAAACGAGAGCGTGTCCGGACACAGTGGCCACTAGAGAAGAAAAGATGGCAACTGGCCGCGCCTCGGGGCTTTTATAAGAAGGGGCTACTGTATAAGTAAGGCCTCGAAGTGCCTGTTTGGGTTGTGAGTGGAGGCGGACTAGGAGCGGGGGTGTGGCCGGCCTTCTGAATGACCTCATCTCTTCTTGCCCAATCGTACTTTCGTTTTAGTCACTTCTCAATTTGGGCAACAAATCTGCATTTCTAGTACAAGGTCGGGGAGGAATAGAGGAATTCGGTACTTGACTGACAGGTGAGTAGAAGGTGGTATTTTGTTGGTATTAACTTGGATTAACAATTCGTACTAAAATGTTTACTTGTGCATTGATATGTAAATTACTCATTTTACTAATAGTTTAGTGGATTACATAACGCTATGCAAGAAACTTCAACAATTGTCACTTATTGACCAGAAAATGTATGGAATTAGAATAGCAATGCAAATCGGAAAATGAAAATATATTTTGGAAAAATTGGGGACCTACTGAAAATTTTTTATCCAACGTAATTAAAATCGTTCAGCGTGTTTATTTATATGTGTGCCCTTCTAATCCTCGTGGAAATATTGGCCTCAAAAAATGGAGAAAGGAAATTTCTCTTAGGCGTATTCTTTAAATCAAATTTAGGTCCTAAAATCACCTAAATCACAGGGTCTCGTCACAAAATACGACTCTGCTGGCCGGTCGTAGGTTTTTTGGTCCTGCCGGCCGCCCGAGTCGTATTTTGTGACTAGCCCCTGTGTCCTAAATGCCCCAAATTAATGAAAAATGACTGTTTGCAACAATCAGCAAAAATCGCACAATACGTGACGTCAACAGTCGCGCCGAGACGCTTTTATACGGAGGGGTGCATATGTGCACTTCACAGAACGAAATGCTAAATTTATAGGTAATGTATTTTTTTCGAATAACACATAAAAACCTGCCTTACGTGCCAAAGAACAACTCTAGATTGCCACCGATGGCCGTCTGTGGAATTAGTGCCTAATCAAGCTCTTTATTTACAAGTTACTAATAACAAAAACGAACAATAGCCGGGGGGAAATAATTGGCTTGTGAAGTGGGCTGCTGGATCAGTATCGAATGTTTTCAATGCAGGCTCAGCACAAGACCGTGCACCGCTCAAATATCCATTCAATCATCATCATTTCCAATTTGGGCCAGGAGTACAATCATCGCAAGGCTCTGAACTCCTCGTTTGTCATCATTTCAGGACCATCGCAAGTCCCGATCAAATAAGATCTATTGTGTAGAAGAAAGAATCCACCATAACCTCATGGTTGCTGCTGCCAACGTTCTAAACGCCGTTTTACTTACTAAGTTTTAGTGAACAAATTGGAGGGTGACTTGAAATACATTTTTAAGTTATAAACGAGAAATTGTTACCTTATTGAAACTGAATAAATATAAGTGTAATTTATAATTAAACTAATCGCAACCCAACGTTTAAATTTGGAAGAAACAACCACTTACAGCAACCGCTGTTTCCAAGGGATGGTAGATTAAAAAACGGAAGTTGCTTTTACCGTTCGGCAGAAACGCGATTGACCACCGAAATTTATACTTTTATCTGGACTGCACCGATACTAGGTCAGTTTTGATAAAATTAATAAACCGAATGAGGCGTTTAGTCATTCTCACTTTAGCTTTCAATAATTATTATAAGACTAAGTCTAACATAAGACTTTGTGTTAATGTGTAATGTCTGAAAATGTCAGGAAAACTGGGACAAATCTCCAATTCGATCTAGATGTACACTGAAGAAATCGGAACTAAAATAACGAAAACAATTGGTACCTTGCTTTGTTTAATTTTTTATCTATTATTTTTCGAAATATATTTATATTAATAAAATATATTGCTACACTTAAAAGTGCGAATAAGAGCAACAGAAAGATAGCATTATTTTGACTTCCGTATCTTCTGCAGTTAAAGACACCGGAAGCTCTAATTCCCATGATGCATTAATCCGCTCGTGACGTCACACTGGGGAGGAAGCAGTCGCATCGTCGTTTTGTGTGGTGGTGGAAGTTGGTCGTTTGGTAAGCCTGTTGTTTATTTCACGTATGTATGTTGGTTGTTTGTAGTTCGTTTATATAACTGGCAAAGTGTGCTCGAGTTTGTAGTTGATGGCAATGAATAAGATGCGTAACCTTGACTGCGATCGTCTCTTTCTCTCTACCCTCTCTCGGCCTTATAGTTGACTGTGATGGCGTCCACAGGCTAGACTGGACGACTTCTCTTTTTCCTTCCTTTCTTGGTGAGTGAGAAGGGAAATCCGGCGTGAATGACGCATGAAAGTTGTTTTCGATGCCTTTGGTAAGACGAAATGAAAGGCCGGGCATTCAAGGTCTTGTCGTGCCGTAAAAACGCGGGGGCGGAGAGAGACATCTGCGCTCGGAAAATGTTGACAGCCCTACTCCCTTTAACCGGTCAGATCTGAGAAGTCGACGGACCTCCTCCGTCCGTGTTGATTTTGTTGTAATCACTTTTCGTTGGTGATTAATCGGCATTCTCAGGGGTGATTCACTGGCGATTTAGCCGCGGCGAATTCTTATTTTCAAGGTGTAGCATAAATTTGAGGGTCTGGAGTCGGAGTCGAGAACGCTTCATCTATTTTCAATGGCCCCCTCCCACTGAGTGTGTCTATTAATAAGTTCGCGATTCTAGAGCGCTCATCTTAATTGACCAGATTGCCCGGCTACTGTATAAGTAAATGCTCGTCTCCAGGACCTCGAAGTGCCTGTTTGGTTCGTGAGTGGGGGCGGACTAGGAGCGGGGGTGTGGCCGGCCTTCTAACTGACTGACCTCATCTCTTCTTGCCCAATCGTACTTTCGTTTTAGTCACTTCTCAATTTGGGCAACAAATCTGCCTTTCTAGTACAAGGTCGGGGAGGAATAGAGGAATTCGGTACTTGACTGTCTGACAGGTGAGTAGAAGGTGGTATTTTGTTGGTACTTGGGTTAACAACTCGTACCAAAAGGTTTACTTATGCATTGATATGTAAATTTGTAATTTTACTAATAATTTAGTGGGTTACAGAACGCTATGCAAGGAACTTCAACAGTTTTCACTTATTCACAGAAAATGCATGGAATTAGAATTGCAATGCAAATCGGAAAGGAAAATATATTTTGCACAAGACCTCAAATTTTCAAATTGTTTCTATGGAATCACGCTGCGCGCATCCTGGGGGTTTTCGAGTTTGGAAACCCCCTTTGGAGGAGCATTTTTTAAATATTTGTTTATTTCTATTTTCAAGTGCAGTGAGTACTCACCAGAGGCCAGAAATGGTCTCAAAATAGGCTAAAATGCATTAGCTTCCAGGGCACTCCAGACCCTACTTGGGGAGCTCACAGCACTGCCCCAGACCCCCAAGCTGGAAGGAGAGGGTGCGCAAATTATTTCGTGAAAACCCTCTTCTGCCTGCCTACACTTCTATCGTGTGAATTCTATAGTCACCCTGGTAAATTTAATACAAATATGGTGGTTTTATAAAACCCTAATTTTACAAAATGCTCCGTAACGTTGACGCTCATTTCTTTGGAGCACTGTATTAAATTTACCACCAGTAGAGTGAAAATTCTCAATAGTACGCTGACTGCCACACTATTGATAGTTCCCTATCCAGCAAATTTTCGACTCTTCAAAGGTAAGTCATTCTTCTGTTCACAATGGAGAATGTAAACAGAAGAAAGACTTACCTTTGAACAGTCGAAAATTTGCTGGATAGGGAACTATCAGTAGTGTGGCAGTCGGCGTACTATTGAGAATTTTCACTCTACTGGAGGTAAACCCTAATTTTACAAATTCATCTTAGGAGAAAACCCAGATCCCCTGACCCGAATGTTTTTTTGTTTTTTTTTGGACGCTTGCTTTTTTTCGAAAATGTCATGTGGCAACCTGCTCCCGCCCTAATCCCCTCCCCCTTCCCCTGTAGCCAATTTTGTGGTGTCATTATGTCTAAATGTTGTGATGTCAATATGACTTCACAAAAGGTCATCTGAGTAATAATCCTCTTATCAGCAGTTGCTGTCTTGTTTGGTACTACATAGTCTCTTTACTGATGAAAAAATAAAGTTGTGGAGAAATAATGCTCAGACTTACTGACCCTAGTTTCTATTTCAGTGTTATGGCAACCAAACCTTTTTTGTTATGTTGGGCCTAGACAGGAAAAGAGCAGTAAATTACAAAATCTATCATTCTTTTTACATTTAGGAGTATAAAATATGGCCTAAAAGTTTACGGTTGGATGTTTAATCATATATTGCCGATTCCTAAAATCTCTAATTAGGCTTGGATAAAAATAAAAAATAACATTTTGTGAATCAAAACAATGTTCAGTTGAAATCTACTTTTGGCATCAGTTGGCAACTGCATTTTACTGTTTGGCTATGTTTAAATTTCTAACGTCTTTGATAATGTTGAACTAGTAGTTACACAATTTGTTTTGCTTTAACACTCAACAGCTGCGTTAGATGATAGGTTCAATGTTTTATTTCCCCGAGTTTCAGTTGTGATCTAGTCTAGGTACTACTACTATGCCTATGTTTCAAGCGTGTTGGCAGAAATAAGATTAAAGACTGGGGAAATAATTAAAAAGAAAATTGCAAAAAAAAAAATTGCTTTAATCTTCGCATCGCAATCACCTTTGAAATACAGAAATTTTACAAACCTACTAAATGCTTGTCACTTGTAAAAAGCTAATTTCAGTTGAAAACACCTATGAAACTTTGCCTCGATTAGCTTTTGCTGAGTTAACGCGCTGTTGCCCCCAAAATAGTAAGGTTTACGAGACTGCTGCTACTGTGTGTAGTCTGATTGTAGTAGCTTACAACAGGTTGGAATTTCAGCGTGCGTGGTTGAGTGACCTTGACGTCTCCTTTTAAGGTCACCACATGTTAACTTTTGAATTAAGCCTAACTGAGTATGTGTAAATTTGAAATTTGTAGATAACCATAAAACATCTAAGCAAAAAAACAATGAAATCTGAATAGGATTTACAGGCGAGCAAAGTTAGTAGTGCAATACACTGTGTACATGCAGTCGTAAGGCTACGCAAGTTGTAACTTCCGGCAACGCAGGTTTTGGGACTGGGAGCTTGACCAGTGTCAGGAACACGTGGCTTGCAGAATTGTCCTTGACAAAAATGATGCAAAGTATTGCAAATCGGAAAGAAAGTTATTTTGTGGAAAGGTTAAGAAAATTTCTGGAAAAATGGAAGACTTCCTTGCAAATTTCTTTTATGTAGCCTATTAAGCTTATAAGACGACAAATCCTATTAAATAAAGTACGGTAACAGCTATAGTACTAATAAAACCCAAGAATTTAAAAATTCTTGATAACACTAATAGTTCCAAAGTACAATTTGTTAATCAGGTTATCAATTTTGAGTCACTGGATTAGGCTAACTTTTCCATATTTTGACGTTCCTCTTCCACCGACTGAACACAAATTCTAACTCGTGTCATGGAATAATGCATTGGTATTTTTTTTAGAAACTTGCATTTCCATTCGTGGTTCATTTTTAGAAATTTTTCCATACACCACTGGAATGTAAATTCCTGGGGCCCACCTCGGAGTGGTGGGGGAGGGGGGATCAAGTGTAACATTGTTTGGGAGAACTAAAAATGAGGAAACGTGTTCTCGAAAAACATCGCTGCAATTCATACTGTGAAAAGATCGATCCGTTATAAAATAACACTACCAAGTTCGCTAAAATTCACAACTACTAAGCACGAGTCCGAGTTGTGAATTTTAGCGAACTTGGTAGTGTTATTTTATAAAGGAAACGTGTTCTCTAATAGTTTTGTGATGATGTGTTTGTGGCCTTCCATCCTGCCATTCCTTGCCAGAACACAAGAATGGACCTAGGCAATTTTCATTGTGCGTTCCTTCTGTCAATGGCGGCAATTCCCAAAGAGTCCTTTTCCTACACGAATGGACGAAAAGTTATTAGGGTGATGTCCAACACCCTGCAGGAGCCTACTTAGTGTTGTCCTTTAAATTGGTTGTTACCACAGCTAGCCTATTTTAAACAGCCCTGCCAAAGCTGTGGCCCACCCCCCAATATGCTTTTTAAGTCACAGGTCAAGCAATTACGTAGTTATAGCTCCCTTCCCTCACCAAAGTTCAGAAATCATAAAGGAACCCAGTTGCAATAACTAGGTTATTTCACGATTTCTGACCTTAAAGCATTTGAGGTCGTATATTGTTCTGCCAGAAATTGACTAAGAGCTTAAGCAAGGAAATCAATGTTTCATTCCCTTCAAAAAATCGTGGTTTTCTTGCACCAAAATTAACTAAAAGCTTCATACATAAACCAAACTAATAAACTTAAATTCGTGAACAAATTATAAAGGAAAATTTGCATAATGCTAGACTTTAATAGGCTATTTACGGTAGTAGGGAACTTCAAAATACTTGAGCCAAACTATCCTCCTTGAGATTTAATTCAGTAGCTTTAAAGGTTAGTACCGAAATCGTTGCAGTTCATGCTGTGAAGTCAACAACTTGTACAATTACCGAAATAAAAACATCCGCACATTTTCACAACATAGACAAACATTTTGTCTTGCAAATTTTCGACCCCATACTCGTAACTTCATCAGGCCTCAAGGATTATTGGGACTTCCTACAACATCAACATATTTTTCAAATTTCCGTGGCCTTTCACCATGTAGGCAAGCCATTT
Organism: Lithobius niger; assembly: GCA_023313725.1. Taxonomy (NCBI): domain Eukaryota; kingdom Metazoa; phylum Arthropoda; class Chilopoda; order Lithobiomorpha; family Lithobiidae; genus Lithobius; species Lithobius niger. The sequence goes on from JAHWFP010230525.1 coordinate 227,206, forward strand.
TTTAGTGATTTTTCCATGGTTTTCTGAAATTTCCTGCGAACCTCGTTCTAGCTTTCTGGCATTTTCTGAACACCTGCTTGGGTGTTCATCAAAGTTTTTCTATATGTGGTGGTGTTGTATGGCAAGGGACTCAAGACATCTGAAGTGGGGTCCTGTGTTGAGTCTAGACTAAAGAAGAGTGCGCATATTCTTCCAGTCAATATCATGCTGCTCAGTCTTGCAGTGGACTGTGACGCCATTGTCTTCTTTTTGATTCCGAACGTTATCCATATACTGCACAACTCTGGACAGCTCACCTGTCCTCATTTGATACGCAGCCTCCATAATGTTGCGGGCAGCTCCCATACACGCCTCGTCTTGGGTCTTTGGAGGTTCACGTTTTTTCTCTCTTAGCCATCGGGTTGCTCCTCCTAGAAATCAGCTTCCTTCGTCCTTCAACATTCATCAAAATGGTGTGAAAACCGTGCTGCCTAAGGATCTTCGGTAAGGACCTCGTCACTTTTCAAGGTAAGTTAGATCAACTCTTGGACTTGCCGTTCGCTCCTCCTCCTTCATCCATGTCCCATTCCTTCGTTCTGCCTCCACCACTACATTTGCCCTCTTATTCAGACGCTTTAGCAGTCCAGCTGGATAACCAGGCTTCATGCATTTTTTTTCGTCCTTTCCAACTGTGGTCACGCAATTTCCTTGCTCTAGCATTCACACTCATTGCCATGTTTGTGAGAATGATTAGGAATGCTAGCAACAAAGCAATTTGTGAGATCACACTTGGAAAGGACGAAAGAGAAATTCATGAAGCTTGGTTATCCAGCTGGACTGTTGAACCGCCTGAAAAAAAGCAAGTGCTGTTGTGAAGACGGCACGAAGGAATGGGGCGCAGATGAACGAGAAGGAACGAACGGCAGGTCCAAAGAGTTACTCTACCTTACCATGAAGGAGTGGCAGAGCCTGTACATTAGATCCTCAGGCAGCACAGTTTTCACACCTATTTGAAGAATGTTGAAGGGCTAACGAAGGTGAAGGTGGCTAAGAGTGAAAAACATGAGCCTCAAAAGACCAAAGACAAGGTGTGTATCGGATCCCATCCAGGAACTGCGATGCAGTTTATATAGAAGAAACGAGGAAAGATGTGCGGTGCAGAGTTGCGCAGCATATGGCAAAGGTTCGTAAGGAAAAAGAAGACAACTGCACCAGTCTACTGCAAGACTGAGCTGCATGAGATTGATTGGAAAAATATGCGTGCTATTCTAACTTCACACAGGAACAACACCAGAAATATGGAAAGACGTTTATGAACATCCAAGGTCCTGCATACCCGAGGGTCATAAAAAGAACACCAAGTAATGGGACCTTTATAAGAATAGCAGTACAAAGAATTTGCCCTTTGAAAATATCTTAAAAGGGTCGAATACTTTTAAAAGGAGTTTGCAAATAACGTTTTTTCACACTTGCATTTTATGATGAGAAGAAATGCATTTCTTTTCTGCATATGTGTAAGATTAGGTTAGCTTTCATAGAAACTAGTTTCACAAAAGAAGGCACAATTGTTAAAAGGCGAGCAGCCTAATTAATTAGAAGTTGCTCAATTTTTTGGATCTTACAAAAATTAATGTACTAATATTTGCCAAATTTTTCCATATAAACAAGTAACTTAAGAGGGAGTGCAACACCTTTGGTTATCTCAATTCTGACTACTAGATGGCGCCAGGGTCTACAACATATTTCAGTTAAGATCTTAGTTCTACTTTTTCTCAGTTATTTTCCAACATAATAGAGTCAAACTTGTTTCTAATGAAAGAGAATCTAATTGCCTAGCGAAGTGTGGAGGCAAAATAATCTAAAATATATTTTTGTACTTTGGAGCAATATTTTAAGGTTGGCTGATTGAAAGATAAATAAAAACTGTAAACGTACTTTCCATCCCATATCTATGAATTAAATCCTTTTCTTCATTAAAAAAGTGTAACTGATTTAAAATTAAACAACAAAATACCATAAAATGCAAGTGTTGTTTGAAAAAATCTTACCTACTCTAATCGGATTAGAACACCGAACGGGTGTTAAATGTGACGAGGCATGCTCACAAAGAAGGGCTGGATAGCAGTTCCAACGTTCGTCAGATCTGTGCGTTCGGAAATCTGAGACAAATGACGTTTCAACCACGCGATCGACGTAAAGCTGTCCTTAGTATTGCAGTTTGTGCTTCCAAATATTGACTTAGATTGTGCTCCATTGCTCCAATACTTCATCCAAACTAATATACATCAACAAATTAAAAATCGACAAAAAATATGAACTGGATCTGGAATTTGTAACACAGGTTGTCTATTGTAATCGGATTAAAACGAAAAAGTGAGAATGAGGCGGGGTGTTCTACAAATCAAAAAATGTGAGAGTAGTCCCATATATAAATTATACAATTCCGGCGGCTCTTAGTCTTTTTGCGTGAGTGGCTTTCGCGATCCTTTTAGACGATATGGTTTTATTTTTCCTTTTGCCCTTCGCCTTTCTATTTCCGTTCTCATTTTTTCTGTGATATTTTGCTCTTTAGTTTATTCCCCTGGTTTTAGGGACCAGTCAATATTTTCAAAGGGGGGGGAATCAAATCTGATCAGGCCCGGAATGGCAGCCCTGGGGCCCAATTGCCAATGGCATTAAAAAGGCCCCCAACAGAATGGGGGGGGGGGGTGCAGGTTAAATTATTCGAGCTATGAGACCCGGTCATTATTTATGGCCGGGAGGAGAACACGGACAAAATGAAAATGTGACCATACCATCATATTTACAATCTCCCTCCCCCCTCTAAAACCCTGACAAAATCTTAACCTTCCCATTCAATGTCAAAAATGTTGTGACCCTCCTGAGCCAAGGAATCGGAAGGCAAGGCTTTTCTAGAAAGTGTATGAAAAAAATTACAGTAGTGTTACTGACAACTTCACAACCGCGTGTAAACACTCACATCATGGGGGTTCCCCAAAAGTTGAGGCATTTTTAGAAGTTTTGATTGCTGAAAGAGTTATTTTCTAGGACAAAAAATTAACCCCCCCCCCCCCCCCCCGGGGGGGGGGGGGGATGGGGCTGGCCTTAATGCTATCTTTATAGTTCAGTCATTTATAGAGAGCTATGAAATGAACAGATTTTAAGAGCATCCAGGAAATTGCAAAGAGAACAAATTTCAACTGCAGCAGAAATTTCACTTGTAACTGTAAAATCTAAAAAGGCCCCCCTTGCGAATTAACGGGAGGTCCCATGTGCCTTTGGAACTATGGCCAGTCGGATTGCCGTTTCGCCCAATTGTAGCCTAATCAGTGTCTCAATTTTCAGCTAAACGGGATTTCCCGTTTTGCGGACTCCTGGTTTGGCGAATATTTATTTTCAAATCAAATTATGTGCCTCGCTCGCGTTGCTGCGTCTAAACATTACATCAGAAACCGCAGCTAATTACAAATTCCTTCCAGTTAGGAATGCTTCTTTAACGTCAGCAATATTAAATTTATAGAGCATTTTGATTTTGCGACATGGGATTCGGCGAAACGGGTATTCCCCAGGGTTCGTACCAGTGCTTACAAACCTTACAAGTCCTTATTTTTCATTTTACCATTTGTAAGGCCTTACAAGTCCTTGAAAAATTGAAAATGTAGAACTTAGTCCTTGCAAGTCCTTCTTTTGATTTCCATAGCAATTGGATAAAAGCCTCTGTTGGCAGTTTTGTTTATATATCATTTCAAATTTATTTTCATAAACTCAGTTGGATGCTGAACCCTTAACTTCTTCACGGGACATTCATAAAGTGGTTGGCAATTTCATTCAAGAAATCTTGGAAACCGTTTACATGGCAGTGTGAAAAGTTAATATCTAGACACACGCTAGTCCGGCCGAGATTCCCAAAGTGTTTGGCATGGTAGAGTTTAATGGGGGTACTACGTATGAACTGAATTTGGTGCTGCTTTATTAGAAGGCATATTTGGGTGTGCTAGCTTGCCACAATCTGATTCAATGTACCCTCTTTTTTTTTGTACCCGAATTGTGTAGTTAATGTCGGGTAGTTTTTTTCTTGTCCTATTAAGAGAGACTGGGAACAGACCTAAGAGCAAACTTCTGTGGCGACCGTTTTAGAACTTTTGTATCGTTATCTAGGATATAACTTAAAGATAATTTTCAATATAACCCAACTATACAACTGTAACTATACAAAATTAGACCTATAATGGTGTCCTTTACCACTTGCTTCATGAGAAACGAAATTTTACACAAATTGGCAGCAAAACTTCACTTTTGTCCGGTGTGCTTGGCACTTGGTACTTGTAAGTCTTTACAAGTGCTTGAAAAAAGTCCTTAAAATCCATTCAAGCGAAATGGTACGAGCCCTGATTCCCATTTCGCCGCATTTTGATCATGGCTTAACTTTTGGTGAAATGGAAAGACAATATTATCCACAAAGTTTCGATGCCCCGCTCACCAATCCAAGGCCCTCCATTTACGCTTGCCTACATTCAAGTGAAAAAAGAAGCCCCCCACAACTCTCCCCGCCAGCCCTACAAACCGCAAACCCATCGTATATCAAGGGACGTATCAGTACCTATAAACTCAATAAAGCTCACTGGCAATATTACAATGCCAGCAGGCCTATTGAAGTGGGCTTGCCAGAAACCTTATTATCTACCTAAAATTTGTTTAGGTTTTGGTCAGGACTTGTTGTTTTGGGGTGCGAGATAAAAATTATAAAACAATGCAAAAACAAAAATCCACCCCCCCCCCCCTTTCTCTAAACAAAGTACTACAAAGAAAATCCAAACCCACACAAAAATATTTTACCCATCAGAAGGATATTTCTCCCCATCAGATAACTGTTTTATTTTCCCATCAGATAGAATTGTTTTTTTTATTTGATAAAATAAAATTCTGGCTATCCAATCCATAGAAGCTCAATCACAAAACTGGAGCATGTTTTGTTCTGTTTGGCGCAACTAGTATTTTGTGCTGAGGACTGTGAACGTGGCTAAACGGCATAGGAAATCCAGGAAAATAAACCAAATAAAAAAAAAAATCTAGAGGATATAAAATTGAAACGGAAAAAACCCAAAGAAAGAAAGTAATCCACGGAATAGCTTTGTTTCTAGCTTACTATTTTATTAGTGAGTAAACCTGTATTTCGATGCAGTAGTACGAAACTAAATCAAAGTAAAACAAAGAAGGATAATTGGGTATAGCGTCGCCCTCCACAGTTCTGACTGCATGCTGCCAGTGGTTTATTCTTGGTGTATTCCGGAAGTGAGTTTCCGGCAGTTCTGATTAGGGAACGTTTATCGTTCTCGTACGAAGCGCGGCTGTCCAGCCCTTTCGTGCACTTTCAGGGGTGCCAGAGAGGGCAGCGCCGGTGGAAGGGAAGTGTCGACTGTGCCCGCGCTATGCCTTCGAGTATCCACTCGAGCCACCGTATACGTTTTATTTATGGCAAATGGTTTGAGTTTGGTTATATCTTTTACATTTCATTACAATTTTTAAAAACATTCCCGTTATACGGAAAACAAATCCCGTGACAAATTCAATTTTATATTAGAAATCTTGATTTCGATGGGTACGGTGTGGATCGATTTGCTTTTCGACGCATTTTCTCTCTCAGTTGTAAAATTATAAAGTTGTAGAAAGTTGTAAAATTATAAAGTTGTAGAAAGATAATCACTCTGTGTAGGTCAGGGTTATCTGACTGGCTACCTCCTCTTTGATTTGTAGAATATCCCTCCTCACTCATTTTTTCTTTCTAATCTGAAGTAGATTTACATATTTTTGCATTTGTTGATACGTGTTTATTTTTTGGTAATTACTGTTGTTCCCTGTGCGTTCCTGCAGTTTCGGTCACAACATAATGACAGTCGTAAAAACATCTACGAAAAAATAGGCCGGTGGGGAAAATAAGTACGCTAAAAGAAGCGCTTACAAAACAAACTTAAGTCTCGGACATAAAGAGCGAAAACAAATACCATCAGATGGGAAAAAAAAATCATTCTTGTCGGTAGTATTTCCAGGTCGGATGGGTCGTGCGTTATTTTCTACTGTATCTGCTGGATTTCGATATGACGTGCCTGAACCAAAAGTTACATCAATATTCAGCAGAGGCACAATTACGGAATCGAGAAGGGGGGGGGGTAACAATTATTCGGAATCATGGAATTATGGGGGGGGGGGGGGGCATACTTCCCCAGCTGGAAACAAATAATACATAAGTCCTGATAAATACACAGAACTTCACTTTGTAATTGCAGGGCTTGCTAGCCACTGCCGCCAGTCCAATTATAATGTAACATCAGGTAACTGACAAATCACAACATAAAAACATTTGGGGACACAAGACTAATCCTCGAAAAGTGGCATGTTTTTTTTTAACCTAGTATTTTCTGCCTTTATAAATCATTTTTGAACAAGATTTTGTTTTTATCCATGTTTCACGTTACAAGAACATAAACATACCATAACTTTCTAGTTCTCCCACTCTTTCGGGCAACTAATGCAATCCAAGAACGGGAAAGATGGGTTTTCGGCTGCAAAATTTATCAATGAATTGTGCCACAGTTTTACGTCGATAGCATTCCATATATTATATGAAACGTTATTTGGCTCAGATTTCCGAACGCACAGATCTGACGAGCGTTGGAACTACTATCCAGCCCTTCTTTGTGAACATGCCTCGTATCATTTAACACCCGTTCTGCGTTTGAATTCGATTAGAGTAGGTACGATTTTTTCAAACAACACCTGCATATTATGGTATTTTGTTGTTTAATTTTAAATCAGTTACACTTTTTTTTAATGAAGAAAAGGATTTAATTCATAGATACGGGATGGAAAGTACGTTTACAGTTTTTATTTATCTTTCAATCAACCAACCTTAAAATATTGCTCCAAAGTACAAAAATATATTTTAGATAATTTTGCCTCCACTCTTCGCATGGCAATTCGATTCTCTTTCATTAGAAACAAGTTTGACTCTATTATGTTAGAAAATAACTGAGAAAAAGTGGAACTAAGATCGTAACTGAAATACGTTGTAGATGCTGGCGCCATCTAGTAGTCAGAATTGAGATAACGAAAGGAGTTGCACTCCATCTTAAAAAGCCTTACTCCAAAAAAAAAATTAATTAGTCTTGAAGCTCCCAGAGCCATAATGCAAACTAGTCACAAGCGCAGAGCATAATGTTTGCGTTAATTTATTATCTTCAGGGTGGCGTTTACCTGCAAAACCGGAAAATACAGGAAATTTAATTAATATATACTGAAAATCGGGGAATTTGAACATTTTCCGGAACAAGTTTTTTACTTCCTAAAACCGTCACTTTATTTCAATTAAAATTTCATTTCGATAAAGAAAACTACAATGGCCTAAGTAATGTGAGATGTTACGTATTCAGTGCGTTTCTAGTTTTGTTCAGATTATGGCCTTCTCTTACCCTTTACCAATGCAGTTAGGGCAGTGCAATTTTTCATTTGGTAAAGCAATGTCGTGTAGTTATTGCAATTTCAGTGAAATGTGAAAAACATTTTTTAGTCCTGCACTGCACCTTCCATTGACCAATAAAAAAAATCATCAGGGAAAAGTGCCAATATTGTTCTGGAAAAATCGGGGAATTTCATCATAAGCTTTTGAACGCCACTCTTATCTTCATCCAACTCAAATTTCAAGCTGACTTCAAGAAAGTTCACTTCTCATGAATAGTAAAAGGCGGTTACGAAAATGTGATGGTCTACAAGTCACAAGTCGTAATGGCTGCCAAGAAGGCAACTTTAAATGAATATAACTCCTGAAATAGGTATTGAATAAAAAAAGTAACTTGGGTAGGGCCTAATGATTTATATGGGTCTTATCTATGCACCTAATTTTAAGTAAACGTACAACGTAGCTGAACCCAGGCCTAGTTTTTTTTTCAACCCTGGTCTTTAAATTTGCCAGTGCCCCTTTAAGCTCTACTAAATATTACATTTAACCCTTTGAGTGCTAAACCTGAGAAAATCTCGGGCCAAACACAAGCACAGGTTGAAGTATTAACAGAGTCCTTACTACGCGCGAGATGGCCAACAATGCCGGAATGACAACAATACTAGGTTCCCTTAACAATCCGACTCTAGAGACGGCCGTGGCCGAGTTGGTAGAGGCGTGTGCGTCACGTTTAACAGCTCCTTCAGGTTGCTAGTTCGAGCCCCGTCCAGGTTACCCCTACGTTTTTGGTGATATAAAAAAAACGCAGTTCTCAAAGGGTTAAAAGCCACACAAAATGAATCATTACTTTTTTATTTTGTGTTGTTTTTTTTTTTATTATTATCCTTCATTTAGGTTGAAGGATGTTTCACTTATAAAAAAAATTGTAAGTTTGGTTTTACTTGGCAACAGGTAGGCTATCTGAAAGATTTGTGCTTCATGCATCTAACCATGTTGTAGAATTTGTTGTTACAATTTTGTCTTGACTGTTAATATGGTGATAAGAAATTAGTGTACGTGTTCCAATGAGATGTTTGTCATAAAAAAAAAATTTGGCTGCACTTTTTTGATTAGGCTGAACTTGTTGATCGAACTAAATGTTAGGCCTAGTCGTTTCTCTAGAAAAGGTGGCAACCATATAATTTAAACCGGTGTGTCCACTAAATGGATTGCCTGAAAACAGCATGGATGCTAGTATAAATATCCTCCCAACCATGTTGTAGACCTTTACGTTTAGACTGGTGGAGCAATTCCTTGGCCATGTTTCAGTTTGTAGAGGTAACAAATAAGTTGACGACTGAAAATCAATTTCGACGTGTTAAAAGGATTTTGGGCACAGTGCCCACCACTTTGCACATTTCATCGCTCTTGAGTGGTGCTACAGAGTGTTTATAGCTGGAGAATTTTTTGTTGATGGGTTGTATTACTTGACCTACAGTCTAGCAACACCATTTTGCTGTGCTGGCAAGACCTTATTACATCGTGGTTCTAAAGCAAGAGCTATTTCTCCTTCACATTTATAATTAAGTTTAATAGGCAATCGCCAACCTTAATGGGCTTTTCTACTACTTAACTCTTGTTTGTATAGGATTATGACGTTGGAGCTCACTGCTATTATAGTTACGTTGTAATTTGTTTCAATGTTTGTTTCTGAACCGTATCTTAGGAAATTCCTCTGTTTTGATGCAAATTTATTCTAATAACTCAACGAGGCAATTTGGCCTAAAGATACCCTCTAGCTATTAGCTACATCTTGCTTTATCATGGTTTTGGACACTAGGCGACCCTTTCGAATGTCAATCTAGTAGCAGTTGCCAGTTGACCTTAGAAATCACTTGCTATTTCTCAATTTCTACTCGCCACATACCAAATACGTCTTGTAAGATGTATGGTTTCTCTAATTTATGTATTAACAAAATTATGCAGTTTTCTTAAGCTCCAGTATTATTACAGAAAAACCAGTTATACAGCCATTATTAAATCTGAGCGTAACGCCGCCAACCGTTTGTCTCTAACTTGTACGGTTCCAGAGATACCCCCTTTTTTAGTGGCATGCTCTGTAGCTAGTCGCTGTTTTGGCGAGTAAGGCTAAATTCCAACTCGCCAACTGTTGATTTCCACTCGCCAAATGATGAATGGCGACTGATATTGGGAAGGGTTGATACTAGGGATGGGTCGGTAGCCGGTAAAACCACAACCGATTCAGATTTTGTGTCGGTTTTTTTGTACGGTGTTCGAAAAATTACAGATCGATTTGTTGTTTTAAATTTTTAAATAATAATCATTTTCTGCAAATAAATGACGGCTTATCATTAGGTTAAGAGTGACCAGGGATAATATTACCAGGGAGTAGGCTGTAATGATAAATTTATAGTGTAAAATGCAGGAAAACACCTACACTAGTTTGTTTTCTGTAAGTTTAGTTCTCACAATTTCCATTTATTTTTAGAAATTGGTTAGGCATTTTCATTTTATAAAACAAATCCTTTGATGTGAAAGCCACCTTGCAAAGTAATAGTAGTCCATTCAGTATTATTTGAAGCTATTCTTGATGGTGGTAACAAGAAAGATTAGGTACTGTACTAAGATTGGCAAACGCCGTTTACGACTCGTACCCTGCACAAGCAGTGGGGCCTGGCGACTTGAGTTGGAGGTATCTAGACTGTTGTATATATAGGTCTGTGGTGAGTGATGGCGCGGCCGTTTGAAATTCGAAGTTGTAAGTGTTCAAGAATGTAGAAGTTGCCAGTGTGAAAGTATTCGTTGCTGATGAAGGTGAACGACCCTTACTTCACCGAAGTTTCATAGGAACTGTGTTAGTTTCGTTTGGTGATAACGTGTATTCCTTTCCTTTACTTCGTGATGTATTGAGATTGTTGTACGAACTACTCTCGCTGTTTGAATCGCAACCTTGTGTAGTATCGAGAATAAAAGTAAAGAAATGACCACAGCAAACGAAAAAGGACGAGTAGCCTAGGCTAAGTTGAGAATTTGATTTTTACTTTAGTCAGCTATGGTAAAAGTTTCATTCTTGGGCTTTTTCAAAAACCTGTGAACAATGTTGAGTGTGAATTTTCTACTAACAATAGTTTTACACTGTGTCTGTGTGGTTGTGGTTGCCCAACACGTTAGTCGTCTGCTTTCTTGGATATCTTCGTTTGCATCGTCTGCTCGTTCCGTTACCGCATTTGAATAACGCTCCTCCCACTGGTTGTGATATGGGCTGCTGGGAGGAGAGATGGCCCTTTCAGTTGTGTGTGAGCTGATTGATATAGTTTTGGATTTACTAGGTGAAGCATGTCCTGGAAATTAGGTGGTTGGTTCGTGTGCTGAGCATGTACTCTCCTTGTGATGTTGATTTATTGCGATGCACCACACCATTTCCCAACACAGAATTGGGTGGCGGAAGACAACACTGCTACACTCTAATTCAACCAGGGCGTCACACCTGTGGGCCGTAGGGTCCATCTCAATCAACATCATGAGAGAAAAAACACGGCTTATGATCATCCAACTGCCTAATTTCCTGGACGTACTTTACCGACTACATCGAAAACTACCCTAACAGCTCATACAGAAATGGAAGGTCATCCCTCCTCCTAGCAGGCTTTATCAGGAACAATGAAAGGAGGAGCGTTATTCAAATGCGATCACGGAACGAGCAGACAATGTAAGCAAAGCTCTTCAACAAAGCTAAAACTGAAGCACGAAAAAGACTAAAGTGTTCAGATTTTTTTTAAAGCATAAGAAGGAACTCTTGTCAGCTGTGGCATAGTCTAAACTTTAAATTTTAATTTTATTGCTTAATTGGTCAAAAAATGTTCAATTAACCTAAAGCTGATCTCTTTTTTTTTTTTTGGTTAGCCTGTTAACATCGTGTAACTTTAGCTTTGTCACTCCAAGTTGAAATAACTAAGGACTGAACGTGTATAGTTCCTGAATCACCCTGTAAAGATTGATACAGGGTCCAAAATTTAACTCTGTCCACATTTCCCACTTTGACAGTTCTATAATCAGTGGAAATAACAGCTAGGCTAACAGTTTCTTCTCGGAAACAGTCAAATCCATGAACTGTGTCATAACCATAAGACATGACAGGTTGGGATCTTTTTCAGAATTTGTTTTTGTTATCAGTGTACAGTAGTAAGTTTTAAGTGAAATATTGGCTATGTTTGTTGCCAGCATGTCATGTTTTAGTATGATTAAAGGGGGACTTGTGTTTTTTTTTAGGCCGCCCCCAACCTAAGCGTTCATCATTTCCTCGACGATGCGCGAATACAAGATCGTGGTCCTGGGCAGTGGAGGTGTTGGCAAAAGTGCCTTGGTAAGGCCCCGTTTGTAAAAGTTGATTTTGACGTGTAAGTGTGGCTGCACTCGGTAGAACATTTTCCATGCATAACACTTACACATGAGCATTTACTGTGAAGCATTACGTGCATTTTGGTGTTTTCGGTGAAAAAGGTTTGCTACATGATCCAGGAGAAAAGCGTCACAATTCGAATAGAATGCTCAACCACTGATCTCTACGGCTCGACAGTCGCTGCTTGGTGACGTAGCTCCCATCGAGCGTCCAGTTTGGCGGCCAACTGAGGCGTGATGAGTTTGTTCATTTGTGAATATGTAGTGCCTGTGATGTACATTAGTGGGGTCTTTTTTAAATTGAACCTTTTTATTGCTAATTATTCTAGTGGTCGCAAGTGGGCTCCTTGTGTGGTTTTCGATTTTAGCAGCGCTGTGGATTTTTCCCATGTAATGTTGTGCCGAAAGTTTTTGGAATGCTGGGCAATTCTATTCAGCTTCTCTCCCCTTCTTGTTACCCCCACATGCTCTTGAATTCTTTCTTCAAGTTTTCGTTAGCAATAAAAAGGTTCAATTTAAAAAAGACCCCACTAATGAACATCACAGGCGCTACATATTCACAAATGAACAAACTCATCATGCCTCAGTTGGGCGCCAAACTGGACGCTCGATGGGAGCTCGTCACCAAGCAGCCACTGTTGATCCGTAGAGATCAGTGGTTGAGCACTCTATTCGAATTGTGGCGGTTTTTCCTGGATCATGTAGCAAACCTTTTTACCGTTTTTTCGTGTGCTTTTGATGAAGAAGAAAGGACAATTTTCTTTGAAAATTTAAGAGACTAGTTGAAGTTTGAGTCTCATTGGTGGTATTTGTGTTCACATAAATGATAAAATGTCTGATTTTAGCCACTGTAGTCGCCGATTACCGGCATTCAATAATCTCTAAACATATTCGATGCCAGAGATATCGCTGTTTTGAATGTAATTCTATCTTGCTAGTTACCTGTTTGGTGAGTTGGGCTAAAATTTGAGTCGCCAACTGTTTGTTTTCATTTACCGAATTGCAAGGAGCCACCTACATTAGAGAGGATTGCACCAAGGTTGCTGTTAAAATAAAGGACCTAAATATTAGTCTTGACGACATTGCACTCACCTTGGCCTTCTCGTAGTGGTGGCTCTTGACTTAACCAGAGAAGTGGAAGTTACGGAACCATACTTCCCTAAGTTTGCTTTTTTCTTGTGGTTTCCTGAATGAATTGTGTTTATCATGTTACTCTGCAGAGCAGCATATTCAGTGTGTACTAATAATTGCTCTTATTATATTTTTTTTAGACAGTACAATTTGTCCAGGGAATATTCGTAGAAAAATATGACCCTACAATTGAGGACAGTTACCGAAAAGTGAGTAACTTAGAACATAGTATTTTTTTTAAATTTAAAAGCAAAAAAAAATGGTTGATAGATACCAAACATAATTCTCCATTTTCATTGTTTTTAGCAAGTGGAAGTGGACGGACAACAATGCATGTTGGAAATTTTGGACACAGCTGGAACGGTAATGTTTTGTTCTAAATTTCTACCTCACTATTCATAAGTTTTTATTCGGGTGACATTCTACCTAGAAAAACAGGAAAATTGAGGGAATTATCAAAAAAAGTTAGGATTCAAATGCTAAGAGTGCACCCATTCTGCCTTCGGGTTTCTACAGGATTCTGAATGTCTACAGGCTTGTTTTACTTGGCTTGACTTACGAATTTTGAAGAGAATTTTTAACCCTTACGCCAACTTGGAAGTTTCAAACTTCTTCTGTATTGCGAATTTTCAGTAGGACTTGCTATAGTTTTTCAGCTAAGTCTTCCGCCTTCATCAAATAAGTTTTATTCTGGTTATCTTGGCATAGTATTTGTATGACAGTGTGCAGTAAATATTTAAGATGTGTAGAGGCACTGTAAGGATGTTTTGTCAGGGTGAGCTTGCCATAAAGTTGCTTGTGTAGCAGTGTGTGTGAAGCCCTGTAGCAGAATCTGTGCGACGATTCCTCGCGGACAGTTGAAGCCCGCCGTTGACAAATTTTGGCCAAATTTTTGACCGCTTTTGCCATTCCAATACACCATTTCAATCGTCTCGACGAGACCTTTCCATTGGTGTAGTAAGGCAGGGATGCTGCCGGTGTGAAAAATGTGAAAATTTGCTAGGGGCAAAAAAAAATGTGAAAAATACAAGTGTCGGTGTGAAAAAACGCAAAATGCACAAGCAAAGTACAAACAATCAAATTATCCGCCCTAATTTTGGACCCAGAATTACGTAGCATGTCTGTGATTAGAACAGGAAAAAAAACTTGGTTTACAGGCGGGTCGCTTTGAATTCACGTTTGGTCGCTTTCTTAACATTGTGAGAGAATGTGGCCCGTTTGCCTAGCAACCGTTACGCGTAGCGGTACTATCATGTGCACTGTGTGTGATTTTGATAGGAAGTTTTCTTTTTTAGGGTGCAAAAATTTCGGATTAAATGGATGTATACAGTAATTCTTGTGTACGTATTAATAAGCTCTACACGTGCCTGTTGTAAACTTAACAATCAATGTTGCGTGACCGGCAGCTTTGCCTTAATTTCGCGTGAAGGATTCGTTCTACTAGTGAAACTGAAAGCAGTGTGCCGGAAAAGACTTCTCAAAAGGATGAAAAGGAGTTCCTTTATAGAGGGAGGGCTTTTTACAAAAAAGCAGTTCTGCAACTTCTGAAGACACTTCCCATTAACTGTAAGCTCTTAAAGGATCTGCAAGTCCTGCACCCTCATATTTCGTGGCACTGCTTCTATAAATTTGGCCACTTTCTTATAGCAACAGCCCATAATTCACAATTTTATTAGAGAAGCTCTACAAAGTCAAATAAAAATAGGCTATGAAATTGTGAACTGTTGCTTCTGAGAAAGTGGCCTATTTTTTTCTGATAAATCTACCAAAGAGCTTCTTGTAAGTACTTTGAATTTTTTTTATCTTGTCATAAGTATGTTTAATAAAATAGGGTACATGATCAGAATAATTACGTCCTGGCATCCTGAAATAGCAAAAAAAAAAAAAGAACTGAAATTACAATGGTTACTGGAAAAGAAAAATTTTTATTCAAGAATTGTGAAACTGGTGAGACATATGAAAACGTTGAAATACTGATACAAAAATGAAAGGTAGGTAGGTGAAAAATGTGAAAAAATGAATAGCAGGTATATGAAAAATGTGAAACAATGAAAAGTAGGCATGCGAAAAATGTGAAAAAATGAAAAGTCGGAATGTGAAAAAACGTGAAAAACCAAGGTAGGCCTACCCCCGGCAGCATCCCTGGTCAGGTCAACAGGATAAAGCACTGAAAAGTTATTCAATAAAAACGGATTACTACCGACAATTTTTTTTTTTTTTATACTTGAGTCGCAGACAGTTGCAGAAGGTTGTGCTTTTGGGGTGTGAAGTCAATGTTTCTTATGGAAGTTGGTGACTGCTTTATCAGATGGAATTTTGGGGTTGGTAAGCTTGCCATAGGCCGTTTTACTTATTGATGATATTAAAGAAAAGCAATGGTCTGGTGAGCTCCCTTTTATTTTTGCGTCCTTTGTTATTCTTTTTTTTATGCTTTGAGATTCAAGACTTGAAAAAGCTGATATAAGGCCTTGAAGTCCATTTGGACAAAGTGTATGAACCCTGAAGGCTGTTCCTAGGCCTGTAGTTTGGCTGAACAGTGGCATACCTCAAGCCTACTATAGTTGCGTAAGGTAGTTGCATCCATGTTATGGCTGGAAAGGGACCCCCGCCAAAGTCTGTTAGTTGGTGCTGGCCAGTCAGGGTAGTGCTAAAAACTACCAGGCCCCTTCAGCAGGTGTGGGATGTGCTCAGGACATTTCTTGGTCTCCTGCAATGATCAGCAGTTTCATGGTTTACTCCCTGGGTTTGTAACTTCCATTACTAGACTCTCCTTCTGAAACTTCTGGTAAGGTTGAAAATTGAGCTGGTATATCTAAACAATACGGCTAACAGGTTCTATACTGTATCAGTAAACGTGCAGATTTTCGGTGGTCACGTTGGTACAAGGATTTCTTGTCGGCTAGATGTGGAAGCAGCAAAGTCACCGAATTAGATTATTTCCAGTATTCTCGTCTCGTCTGCCGTATCTCTCCCCTACCACCGCTAGGGATTGGGCAAGGTGGCCGGATGGTTAGCATGACCATCTAGTGTGCCAGAGGTCCCGAGTTTGGCATTTTGTGGAAGAGAAGGGCCCTGTGATGTCTCTTGTTCATGTCGATGTTGCATGTAAAAGAACTAAAAAAAATTCGAATGTATTTACGTAGCAAAATTGTCCCTCTCTCCTTCTGGCACAGCTGGGAGCACGTCTAAAGTCTAAGCTAGGGAATTCTATTACTTTATACAGCAATGAACCCTTTGCATTAAATTTTTTTGTTCTTGCTATTTCAACAGCTTATCGACCCTGTTTCAATCTTCTCCAATGTCCGTCGGAGAAACTGATGCTCAAATTGTCATATCTCGGTAACTGTACTAACTGGAAACAAGCTGTCTGTGGCATTGCACGCAGAATTAAAAGGTCTATCCTCCCAAGAATGCAATACTGCTACTAGCCTCTTTAGCTGATTGGCGCGTCAACTTATTGCAAGCAATATTTACACTATTAATAGCAGCACTACTGCTAAAATTGTGTCTACGTGGCGAGTGAATTTTAATGTGTACTGGCCGAATGGTGAGTGCCGATCAATTCACATTCGTGAAGGTTGCCCTGTTCCATAAATTGCAGGCCAAACAAGAAGTTTCTTTAGATTTTGTGATATTTGTGAAACATTACAAACGACACACATCTTTATAAAACGTTTTAATGCTACAAAAAATGTATTGTTGAATCAGTGGGCTCGAGTTACAATAAGCTTCGCCAGCGCATACCACAGCACAATAATAAACAACACCTTCCAGAACCACCATTCCAATATTGCGTAACTTGTGAGTGTTGGAGACAGTTAGGTCTATAATGCATTATTTTTTAGGGTGGTCTTGACGGCAGTCCCGTGATGGTATACAAATCCATCTGGAGTTTGACAAATCGATACAGATCCTTCTCGTGTTGAAAGGTGTGGTCACTAACACTCTGCAAACATTTAGGAACACTTTGAGTCTTTACAAAGGTGTGATAGCCAAAACTAGCTGTCATGTTTTTTTTTTGTGGATTGGTTTGGTTGCTTGGAAAGTAGTGAAAAAGTAACCTGTACCTATAGTTTATAAACCATCTGTATATACCACTGCAACATAAGAAAACAGTTTTGTTTACTGTGTTGAGAAGAGTAATGTGAACTACCTAAATAATGTAATAAACTAGAGTACTCCCGTTCAACTGACTGAATGTAATAATTATCATGTTTCATGTTTTGTATATCGTTTTGTTTTAGGAACAATTCACAGCAATGCGAGATCTGTATATGAAAAATGGCCAGGGGTTTGTTTTGGTATATTCCATTACAGCGCAATCTACATTTAATGATTTACAAGACTTACGGGAGCAAATTCTCAGGGTCAAAGACACGGATGATGTAAGTTAACTGCTAGCAGTGTGTTGTCGTGTTTGGTGTACGTTATAGCAGTGTTGTTACTTAAATGCTGTATTATTGTAGGTTCCGATGATCCTGGTGGGCAACAAGTGCGACCTGGAGGACGAGCGGGTGGTCGGTAAGGACCAGGGCATCAACTTGGCCCGCTCATTTAACAACTGTGCGTTCCTCGAATCATCAGCAAAAGCGAAAATTAACGTTAATGAGGTGAGTCGGCAGAGTGAAAAATGACGAAAGACTTATTGGGCCAAGATATATAAAGACATAAGCTCACAAAAGTATTGATATTCTGTTTTTGTGTGTATGGTTTTTTGAAAATGGTGTTGTATGAAGACTTTCATATCAGCCCAGCTTTAAGGGTGGGCGACTTTCTGTCACACGGTTATTGAGATATGTTGCTTTGTGATTACTGGGATGCTAGCTATTTACTTCCCGAAAATGACGTTGATTTTTAGAAACGCTCGAAAATTGTCGGAAGTCACTGTTCCCCTCGAATTATCTGCTCACTTTCTGCAGCTGTTGAAGAATATTTTACAGTTAGTAAAGTAATAAAACGTAAAATATAAATGTGTATGTTTGGTAAGATTATAAATTTGTAAATAAATTAGTCGGATAATTTAGGAAAATATTTATTTTTTCCTATTAGGGAAGCCGTAAGTTGTACTGCCTTCACATTTTTCAAGACAACGCATTAAGGACACTAATGAATCTAAGGGTCCTTCCCCATTTATTCTGTAAAATATAATGACTAAATGAATAATATATACAGAGCTGCTTTCTTATTTGAAAGCCTTCCTTAATGCTTTGGTCATTTCACACTCCAGCTAGTCTAGGCTACTTGGTTTTCAACTAATTTCAACAAAGGAAAGTCTTTGTATCATGCTTTCTTGAACACCTAGCCTTACAATTGGAGCACCTCAGAATCAAAGTTTTGGGTTAAATGTTTATGCTGATTTGATGGAGCAGTCTGTTTGCTTTAAATAGTGATGTAGTAAAACCCTGTATAGGTCAAAGAGTCTTTAAATTTGTAACGTTCCGGGTTATCGTTTTACCTAAGTTGGCTTTTAACATGTTTTTCTTAGGCAGCTAAAAATTAAAGTGGTTCTCAGGCGTGGTACTAAAAAAACTGATGCGAGCTGGCGGTGTTTTTTTTTTTTTATTTGTGAATTTTCAGATGTGGGCGATAGCTATTTTTATTTTTTTTTAACCAAACAAAACGAAGTCGGTAGCTTACATTTTGTTGTGGAGTAGAATATCTGTTTTAATGCCAGGATCAGAGTGCAAAAGTTTCACATTTGATAAAAGTCGTCGTTTAGATCCAAGGTGTCAGTTGTGACATGCCTCTGAACGACCCTTAAATTCGTATCGAGGTGATCACGTGAACGAAGCAAAGAGCTGAGGTGGTTTTCGGCTCCAGGTAATGTTTGGTGAAAGTGCTGATGCGTGATTGATACTTTTTTTTTACGCGTCATTAAAAAAGCGTTTTTCGTGCGGTAAGAAAAAACAATGCGTGCGCTCCCGAGAACCACTAAACTTTTAGTGGTCGTATTTAGTATTTTAATACATCAAACGTTTTATCGTATAAATATGTTAACTGCAGTGAATCCTCGTTAGAACAAACTGTTAGGGACTGCAACATTTATAGTTGGTTATTCGTTCAAAATACACAGCAAAATTGATAAAAGTAATCATTTATAAATTAGCCTAGTTTGTAAGAATTGGTCCCTCTGCCTACCTTTGGGGTTTCATTATGTACCTCGGGATTTAGTTTCTTATTTGGAAAAATCTGTAACCGGCGATAACAGTGGCGGCGTAAAGACTATTTAAAGGATGAAAAAAAACACACTTTCACCGCCACTTCATCAAGCCTTATTGTCTCTTTGGAAGTCTTATACTTCCGAAGAAAACAATAAGAACATGCAAGACTTACGAAGGCGACTGGTCACTTCTCTGAAAATGTCAGTTAACTGGCAGATTTGCTGAAGTGGTGGTGAAAGTATGTTTTGTTCTTCAACTAGTTTACTACATTAGGCCACATAAGCACAGAAAAAAAAAATTGTTCGGTTCTCGGGCGCGGGCGGGTCCCCAAAAATCATGCGGGTCAATCGCTTTTTATTTCATTCGTCTTACGTAGTTACCCGTGGAGTGAGGCACTACAGAAATATTTATTCTTGCGAAAATTATTGAACACAATTATTTCAATCTTATTACATGCACGCAACATATATTCATTAAAGTGCACAGAAAAAATCGGACAAATGGCTTTAATAGTTTCGGAGAACCGTTGTTTTTTTTTAAATTACGGGCGGTAATGAAAATCGAAAATTTCCGTGTTGACAAAACGCTTCGAATGTCGGCGTTAGTTAGGCTAAAAATCGTTGTTCCCACCTGACAAGCAATAGTGTGAAGGTTTATAGGCTCCTTTTCCATTTCAGTTTTGCATCGTGGCTACTGATTTAATTTTCTAATGCTGTAAAACGTCATCTTTCTTGTGATTTGCAATGACGAACTAAAACACAAGTGCTCGTCAAGCGCTCACGTGAAATCCGAAGCGATCGGCGGCGTCCATGTTGCTATCGTGCATCAGCCAATGAGAGCACGCAAAATCAGTCACGTGGTGCCAACCAGCCAATAGCGGAACGCGATTTTCAAATGCTTTGGAAAGTTAGCTCGAAACGGCCAGAAACGGCCTACTACAATTCGCCTGATTGGCCAATGCCAAATGGCCATCGCGAAAATATGTTGACAGGCCTAGATTGAGTGGAATTCCAGCTTTCCTACTAATACAAGATGGCAGCGCCCAGTCAAATGATTCGGCCGCTACCGCTGATCAAAAATGACCAATTTTCTGCTTTTTAACTTAGGAAAAAAGAATGAGAAAGACATTTTTGTAGTTTTTAGTGAGTCTACACTCAACTAAAATGCTTTTAATAAAATTGTAGAGATTGGTAAGTACGTTTTTTTTTTTTTTACAGAAATCGATGCACAACATGTCAGGAATTTCAGCGTTTTGGATTTCGATATTTTGGTGGAAAATTGCGTTTTTTGACCCATAGTTTACCTTCAAATTTCTACGTATATATACGTCGTTACTGTGTTTGGGATGATTTTTTTTGGGCGTGTATAACTTATACGTTCATACTGCTTAAAAGATTAAAGAAAAATGTTGAGTATTTTCGTAACATTTTGAAAATAAATAATAAAATAAAAAGCCGGGTGGCCTGGTCCTTTTTCGACCTTCGAAATGCCCGAGAACCAAACTTATTTTTTTTTCCGGCCTAAAAAAAAGAAAGTTGGTTCTCGTGATGAAATCTGGGCGGGCGGAATTTTATTTTTATTTTTTGGCCCTATTTTTCCGTACATTTTGGGGAATTATTATTTACTTTCGGTAAAATAAAGAACACTGCCTCATGAAAGAATCTGCTTACCATGTGTCCATAAAATTATTTAGCAACATGAACGATAATTTTATATTTTGACTTTTCACCAAGCACCATTTTTATCTGCAACTGCTATTTTTGACGCGTCGTTTCTTTTTATTTCCCATTACAAAAATCGGTGCGGGAAGGCCTGAGAACCAACTTTTATTTTTTTAATGGCCTTACTACTTTAAATATCGAGAAGATAAGAACCTTCATCTTAAAGTTTGTAGATGAAAAATTTTTCAGTATTCGTCAAAAACATAGTGAAGTAGGTAAATGAAAGTACGCAAGTTGCGACTTTCAACGTGCTGTTTTGATAAAGAAATGCTGACTTGCCTGGTCATTCTGACCCTTAATTAAATCAAGAACCATGATATATTCTTTTCTTGTCCTAATTAACTTTTACTGTGTAGGTCCGTTTCATCTTTGGGGGAATTCTTCAAACACAAAAAAATCTAGCATCAAATGTTTTCAGACTAAAAAAAAAAAAAACTTGTGCCTCCATTTTGTCTAAAACTGGTCTATTTCGCAATAAGGTTTGTTTTTTTTCAAAGACTGTCACTTAGGCGTAACCAAAATTCGTCAAGTTCCACAATTCAAACTTGCAAATTTTCGACTATCTACTGATAGTCGGTGGTGGTGGTTGTTGTTGTGCAAGTCTATGACTCTTGCCTGAAGAAGACTATCAGTAGATAGTCGAAAATTTGCCAGTTTGAATTGTGGAACTTGGACGAATTTTGGTTTTGCGTAAGTGACAGTCTTTGATATGACCAAAGTAATTCTGCCGAATTAATGGTAATTTCGATAAGCTTTTTTATTTTAAGAGCATTTGATGTAGCACAATGAAGGCAACCTAAATAATCTATCTATTTATTTATTTTTGCAGATCTTTTATGACCTTGTGCGACAAATCAATAGAAAAAGCCCGGAGAAAAAACCACCCAAAAAATCAAAGGGAAAATGTGTTCTACTGTAAATAAAAAAAAAATATTGTTCTGTGAGTATTTTAACAAAAGAAAAGAAGAAAAAAGCTTTAAATTTTATTGGTAAAAATAACCTTCACAAAAGTGCTCAACCAAACTGGAATTTCATGAACATTTTTTGAATTGTGCTGCTGCAAAAGATTCCAATTTGGACATCTCGGAACGCAAGAAGCGCAAGCTTCCTTCTTCCCAGATTTCTTATCCAGCGATTCCATAAACAATGTATTTTTCCTCTGGTTTAAAGTCATTCCGGTGTTAAAATAACCTAAATTAATGCTCATGAAGGAGGACTGCGTGGCTTCGCCAAGGACATCAATTATTGGCTTCAGTTTCGATACGATCCCCCAGTTACAAATTTGGTAACTTTAAGAAACTCCATACTTCGTCTTTTCTTCCAGTCTTCTCAAGAGTCAACCAAATTGTTTTATCCATTGTTGGAGATCAGTGTAAGACGGGTCGTATTTGCAGCCTATTATTAACAACGTACACATTGTCGATTTTTGAACGAGACTTGATCTTTCCACGTACAGGGTATCTTGCTTGTGCCCTTTCGTGTACAGCTCTTAATAGGAACTGTGCTTGTACATTCATATTGAAGAAGATAGCTGCTGGTTGCTGACATTAGTCAACCGTTGGTAGTGAAATGTCAGTGGTCAGCGAGCTGACGCCAGCTTTTTTACCTTTCTCGTTTAAAAGTACAACATTCAAATATTATTGGGGAATAATTATTAATATTTAAGGTTCTAAACAGTTCGTTCGTGTATAACTTAAATGGAAAAGCATTTACTATATAATTTTCATGTATTTGTTAGTAATTGGTTTATTGTATTGATCATAGTCATTGTTTCTGTGGACATTGTATTAATTAGCAGCTTAATCTTATTTATTATTGTGAAACTTTCGACGTGCTCCTTATGCACAAATATGTCGCCAGCCTTTTAATAAAAGATTTAACCAGACTTCAGGTGATATTTCGAGGGTAAAAAAAAATAAAATTGTTTCATCTTTCTTTTCTTTACTGTACTGTCCCCAGTATAAGACGGTATTTGTTTTTTAATCTGTTCATTGAAACTGCATAGTCTTCTTATATTCGCATCCAAATCCATAACTCTGCCAAATGTTGACCGATTTTGAAGTTAGAATACATCATTCAAATCGTTTTTCCGAGAGCTAGCCATTAGGGCTATTGAGAAGACAGTACCTTAAATAATTTTTATGAGTTACAATCAATCTTTAAGAAACATGTTACGGCATTTATCCGGCGACTCTGCCATAACACCTTAAGTAATAATAATACTAAATTTATTACCAAAAATTGGCAAAAGGAAGTCGGGAAGGGATGCTCAGTATCCTCTAACACCTGTCCTCAAATTATAATTACAGGCGAACAATTGTCATAATTAAAAACAATTATAACTTACTAATTTATTAATAAGAAGAATATGAATAAAATGCAGGTTGCTACTAAAAGATGTTGCCATCACACTGTTCAGTAATTTAAAATCAGAACCACGTGAAGGATTTTGAAAGACCAGTCTTTCTGAGACCACACCAGTCTTTCTGAGACCACATCTAAATTGCTGTAGTCTGGCGATGGTAGGCAGTTCCACAGATGCGCCACACGGTTTGAGAAGAAGTACCTTCTGCAATCTTTTTTTATTGTTGCTACGTTAATTTAAAGATATGACCTATTATATTCATTGCCTCGAATACAGATAAAGAGCTTTGGATCTAAATCAAAAGTCCACGCAAAATGGCAAAGGTCAGCATGAAGTCGCTGTAGCTCCAAAGACTGAAGGCCAAGTTGGTTTGGTCTCTGTGTATCCGAGAGGTTATAGCGTCCTGGAAGATATTTGGTAAAAGATCTTTGTACAGATTCGATTCGTTATGTTTGATATCTTTTAAGAGATGAGAGACCATACTGGACTGGCTATTCCAGATTAGGCCGTACAGAAATGGCATAAGCTTTAATTAACCCTTTAAGGACGGGTGCGCCCGCTGTATAATCATTGTTTACAGCTCTTCTACAAGTCATATCGAAAACTTCCAGCCAATTACAGTAAAATTAAAACTGGGATATGAAAGCCAGATCGTTAAGGATAAAAATGACACAGGTTTCATTCCCTTACCTCAATTGTGTGAGAAACTACGATTTTTTTTCTACAAGTCAGTTATAAGGCCTTAGCCCACACGTAGTCCTTAAAGGGTTAAAGTTGGCACATCACAAGATACGGAACACCGTCATGTATACAATTCGCTTTGCCCTGGAAACCACCCGATTACAGTGAAACCTCTTTATAACGATGTCCAAGGGTCCTTGGAAAGTAAAATGGTAAATGCATTGCTGCTCAATGGGCCTCAAAAATGGCATTGTTATAACAAGGTTATTGTTGTAAGAGGTATTGTTATGAGGAGGTTTGACTGTAGTGGTTGCAGACATAGGGCCTTAGGGCTTCGGGCAGATGACCAGGAGTGGTTAACGCTCGTTAAACCCTTTGAACCCTTTGACTGTAGTGGTTAGAGCAATTTAAGTCGGATGACTGGTATACTCCAAAATCCTTAATGCTAACTTCCGATTTTAGATCAGGGTTTTGGAGCAGAGTGTGGTCACTAACGATTGTAATTTACCAATAAATCTTACAAATTTAGACATTTTCATGCCACTAATGGTGGTCAACAGATCAGAAATGTAAATTGTGAAAAGTGCTGAACCCTGTGAGACACCGTTCGTCACTGGTAAGTAGTTCGACAGATAAGTTCCCAATTTATCCGTTTGAGATCTATTGCTAAGAAAATCTCTTATCCATAGAAAGATAGTACCATCAATACCAACATTAAGCAGTTTGGAATGTTCCACCGAGTCAAAGGCTTTCACGAAATCAATATAGATTATATCAACTGGTGTGCAATTTTCCATTCATAATGTCCAGTTATTTAGACAAGTTAATAACTGAAGTGTTGTTGAGCAGCCTGGCAAAATGCCAAATTGGTCGTGTGGTACAATGTTGAGCTCGTGTAGGTGTTTCAGGATAGTTCTGTCAAGAATTCGACAGGGGACACACGTAACTTGAGATGGGACTTAATTTATTAGTTCTTAAGTATTTCTTTTTTTTTATAAGGAGTCGCACTGGCTTTTCCACAGCAATCTGGTATATTTGCCTGTATTTAATTATGCTTTTAGAATCCGAAACAGTGGTTGGTGTATTTCAATTGCCAATGTCTTGTAAAAGATAGAAGAAAACCCATCGGGGCAAGTTGCTGAGCTGTTTTTTAAATTATTTAAATGAAAGAATAGTTTCCGGCGTATATCAAATGGTTTATAAAATATTTTTTAGGATTAGTTGGTACATAGTTTGTTTCATCACAAACACACACTACATTCCAATAGATCAATGTTATCGCATATAAAATTATTGCAAAAGGTTAAATTAAGAGCATTGGCCTTGTCATTTATTATTAAAGCATAACTGTGGCAAACCATTGGCAACCTTAGTTTTACGCCTAACGTTTTTATAGATGGAACTTGTAGTTCCCTCTTTAAGAATTTGTTCTCTATTTATTTGTGAGTGCAGTTGTCGAAGCTGAGTAAGCGAGATCAGAAAGGGACCAGATTGGATATGTCAGTGCATAAGGTGCTCATCGTCTTCCAGTTGACTAAGTGGGACCTAGACATAATTTGGGACCACCAGCTTTGAATCTCATTCCATTGATGATTGTTCTGGCATGTTCTCTGACGATTTGCAGGTCTTCTACCGGTTGCTCTATAACCCGAGTATTTAAAAATTGTACCTCTTTGGGTCGTGCGGTGGTAAGGGTGCACTAACGGATAGGGGTTCCTAGTAAGACCTTCGATGGTCAACATTTGATGAAACACTACTTGTGAATGAGGTAAATTAAACGGATCAGGTGTTAAATCCTCTGCATTAGCTCTGCTCTACCCCTCTCTTTCTACTTTGTTTGCGTGAATGTCTCGAATAACGAAACTCCCAACGCACTACCAAAGGAATGCGGCACCAACAATTCGCCACTGAATCCACGCTTGAAAATTCACTGTCAATTTTTTACTGATTGTTCAAAGGGCACGTCCCCGCTCACCAGCGAACGAGAAGAGTCGTGACGTAACCTGGACGACACCACTTCAACCCCTTCATTCTATGTGACACCTCCGTCACTTCAAGATGTCGTGGCGATCGAGAAAACTGGCGCTGTGGAGGAAACCACGAATACGGCTTGGAGACTTAATGACCAGAAGCAGTATCTGTAATAATCTAATTGGTTTTTACTTTGCTCTTGATTTCCCATAGTTCTGCTGCTGTATCGAGGTAGTCTTGGATTTGACTACATCATGAACCGCCAACTTTTCTTCTGTACATTTGGGGAATATTGGAAGGAGTTCAATCTCAAATAAAATTGTGCAGCCATATTCTGAAAGTTCACAGGTTGGTTTACCGAATAATTATTAACAGATGATTCTCTGGCACTGACTGCTTAAAGAGCTATCTCTGGGTTAAGTGTTATCGGCTACGTCACTGGCGTTCGAAACTATCAAATCTGGAGGGGGGGGGGGGGGGGCAGGAGGGGATTTTTAAGTCGTGCTACCCAGTACAGTATTTCGCTCGCGCATGCGCGGGTACAGCTTGTTTAAATAAATTTAGTACGAGTGAGGAAAATGCAGTCTTACGTTGTTGAAGATTTCTACGACAAGCCGCGGTATCTTTCACCACTTCGCAGGAAATTCAGTTTGGTTGACTGGGGCTGAGACGTTTAGGTCGATAGGATTTTTTTGGTATAAGACCAATGTAAGGCTGACTGAGATGCTATGCGTAGAGACTCTTGTACGATAAATCACCAATCCAAGGGCTTTCCCTGCATTGCAATAGCCAAGTGGTTTACTTGGAAACCCTCCCCCATTGTAGTTACTTGTGGCTGAAAGCCGACCTCCACCCCCTGGCCGACCACATGGTTTTTGAATGGCCCCTAAAGAAAGACGTATCGGATATGCAACTGTTGCATGCTGATACTGGCATTAAGAAATAGATATTGTAATCCACAACAAAATAAGCTAATAATTGCGTCTTGTTTGGATAAAAAAATCTGAAAAATCACAAATAAAACTTACACACTGCCCACTCGCATGAATTTTTTTTCAGCACCATTCCCAAGGACCACTTAGTGGCCTTAAATACGCACGATTAAAGCCATTTACTAAAGTATATTGAAGGTGGTAAAAAAAACTGGGTTTTACCCTTAAAAACAGGAAATTGCCGGCCGGTTAAATTTTGTTTCTACTACGTAAAGGAATGTACATTACCTGTTAATCTTGACATTCCTTCCCAAGGATGCTTTCATTCTCTAGTGGTTTCAGAGTTTAGATCTGGGCAGGTGTGCAGCCCCTCTATAAAAGCGTCTAGGGTGGTGACTCAGATGGGAGGGTACAGGTAAAGTATATTTCCTTTAGGCAATAGAAACAAAATTCATCCGGCCTTCCTGCGGGCCAACAATTTCCTGTTTCTAATTGCCGTTCAGAAATGTAAATTGCATGTTAATTTTAGCATTAACAGTTGACCTCATAACAACAGGTGGAGGGCACCACCTGACAAGTTCCCTAGGGTTACGAGCTGGCACCCCCAAAAAGTTTTCTACTTCGCAGATTATTGGAATTATGAGAGGAATTTGGATCTCACTAGTGAGACATGACTGGAACGGCAACAGGTTCCATGAGAGATAAGCCGACAGTGGGAGTCCAGGTGAAAACTTTAGGTCGCATGCAGGTCTTGTCCAGCCGTAAATGATGCTGATGACAGGTCGTGAGAAGAGCGATGGGACTTCATGGTGTTGTGCCTTGATTAGAATTTCATGTCTTTGAGGAAGTACCTTGCGGCGTGTTTTTAATCCTAGTTGATGTTGTGAAGGGACTTGGTGTCTTTGTGAAGGAGGGTCGGGAGGATGCAAAGGACAGTATGTTTGAACCTGACTTGTTATTCAGTCTTAAGAATGTTAGGCATGCCTCCCGAGGAAAAGGTAGAGGTTGAGGTTAAGACGCAGTTGCTTGTTGCAGAGGCCACAAAATTAGGCTTGAATCAGAATGTGTGAAAGAGGTTGACCGGGTAGTGCCGTGGAGCATCATTGGTCAGACCATGTTATGTTGGTCTACTTGCGAAGGACGAACGATGATCATTGAAGGACGGCAGTTTGGAAGAGCTACAATGACAATGACAGCAGGCTGGGTCGGCCAAGGAGTTACAATGGCCCGGCCGGGATGACGGTCTAATGCCGTAGTGAACGGCGGAGGGCGACAGACTTGAAGAGCTGTGTGCGAGGGGCTAAAATCTTAACTAGCAGCAACGATAGTCGACCAAAGATGAGAGACAGCGTAGGGCGAGCGTCAGAAGAAGCTGCAAGCGAGTCTGTGAGGGACAGCGGTCAGTGAAGCACGATGTACTGGCAGCTGCAAACGGTGAGAACGAAAGACAGATTGCAGCAGATAGCGGCTGGGCGACAGCAGTGAGACGAAGGTCGTGTAAAGTGTGCGAGGACAGGCGTGAGGGACTTGTTCTTTGAGTGAAGCAGATCTTGAGGAGAAACGAACCCAATTATATAATCTGGGAGTCCGCGTCATTATGTGTGAAAATCCAATAATGTTAACCGGCAGGAACGTGTGTGAAGCTGGCTAGGTTAGCAGATGTACTCAACAACAGAATAAGCTTAATCTGGGATTTTGCGTCGTGTTTAGTGATGCCTAGCGGTGGTAATGAGAGGCGGCAAACGGTCGGACAATTGGCCGGTAGCAGACGAATGGCGCTTGGTCATCCAACCAACGGGAGCTGAGGCGGCAGCTAGGACCGCGTCGGCAGACAGTCGGTCTGTTAATCGGCAGGGCAGTCGGATGAGGTGGCATTGAGGCGTTTGGACACCAAGGTTTGTGCAAAGGTAAGTCAGTACGAAGACATCGTGAACGGAGGTCGGGCGAGCGCGGACAGCAGTGACTAGCCAGCGAAGAAGTCTTCTGCGGTGAAGGAGACGGCGATGGGCAGACAACGATGTCCGGGTCGGCAGATGGAGGGCTTGCGGGAAAAGGCCATCTTAGGAGTGGAAATCTTTGGCGTGCTCCCGGATCTGGCCATGAGCAAAGACGATCTTCGGCGGTAGTCGACTTGATCAGATGAAGAGAGGGCGAAGACGACGTGATGAAGTGAGAAAAGAAAACAAAAGCCTGACCGTACTGGTGCACGTTAAAGGAAAAAAAGATGACAGGCCACCTCGCCTGGACCCTTTTATAGAGTGGCTGCGCACGTGCATGCACAGACCAGGTTACGCAGCTGGCCGGATCTAAATAACTCTGCAACTTCTAGGGAAAGAAAGCATCCTTGGGAAGGAATGCTAAACTTAACAGATAATGTTTATTTCCAAACGACTATTAGAAATAGTTTTTACTTAGCTTAAAATACTTAGCTGTATTTTGTATAGCTTTCCTATTTTGGAAATGCTAATCGTCGCAAACATGAAATTTGAACACTCTGGGCTCTTACAATGGCGCTCCCTGGGGCACCCCCTTGCTCGCTCCTCACAGTGTCTCAACGTTACCAAAGATTCGATGCGGGAGGACGAAGGGTTCATCCAGGTAAATATTTTTGGCTACGTAAAAACTATATTTCGTAAAATACTGCACCTTGAAACACCCTGTAGCAAAAAAGAGCTAAGATCTTTTCCTCACCCTCAATGATGTCAAATTATCAAAAAGCAGCACCTTAAACACCATCCTAATAATTGAACAGAAACGTCAAAATACCGGAAACACTGGTTGATTTTGGTACCTATCTGTAATTTATAAAGTTATCCTATTTTGGAAATGCTAATCATCCCAAACATGAAATTTGAACACTCTGGGCTCTTGCAATGGCGCTCCCTGGGGCACTTGCAATGGCGCTTCCTGGGGCACTTGCAATGGCGCTTCCTGGGGCACCTCCTTGCTCGCTCCTCATAGTGTCTCACCGTTACCAAAGGAAAGATTCGACGCGTAAGGGGGGGGGGGGGGGGGTTCATCCAGGTAAAAATTTTGGGGGAAGTAAAAACTATTTTTTCCTAAATTACTGCACCTTGAAACACCCGTAGCAAAAAGAGTTAAGATCTTCCCCTCACCCTCAATGTTGTCAAATTATTAAAATGCAGCACCTTAAACGCCATCCTAATACTCGGAACAGAAACGTCAAAATACTGGGACACACCAGTTGATTTTGGTTTCGGCCAGCTGTGTAACCATCACTGCACATTCAGGCGAGGTGGCATGTCACCTTTTCTCTCTTTCGATATGTTATGGTGGTGACTCAAGAGGGGAGGTAGGATGGGTACAGGTAATGTGTATTTTTTTTTACTTAGGCAATAGAAACCAAAATGAACTGGTGTGCCCTGGTATTTTAACGCTTCTGGTTTCCGTTCCGAAAATACAGATTACCTGTAAGGATGCACCGATATGTTAAAATGCCTATCCCGATGTTAGAATAACATCAGCTGATATCCGATGTCTCATAGGCTGATGTTTAAGAAAGTAAAGTAAAACTAAATCTAAAAGGCATATTTCAGAAATCCATTCAGTCTGAGTGGGCTAAAAGTGTAAGGGTCAAAACACACCTATAGAAATATCCTCAGATGTTAGGACACTTACGTTCGCATTTGTGACTGTACTAAAATTGTTGACCTTACCTTAGATGTTTGTATTCACATTTGCCCTTTCACACTAACACTTGAAAGGATTTCTGGAATACGGCTGCAAGTTACATTTTTCAAGGCGTCAAAAATAATTAAGATAAAATTTTTAATTTCTGTAGGCCTAGAAGTTAGGATCCAGAAATTAATTGTAAGCTCATCTGTAACGAAATAATATGTTTATTAAAATTATAGATTTTCAATGTTTTAGCATCTACTGCCTAAAACTGATCTTATGCTCCGATGACAGACCCTAAAAAGGCAGATTTCTGATGTCCGATTGCCAACATCGGTGCATCTCTAGTTTCCTGTAACATTTTTGCATTTACAGGAGACATCATCAATGCTGTTGGTGGGCACCACCTGAAGAGTTAGCCCAGGGTTACGAGCTGGCACCCCCAAACAGTATAGCACTTTATTGAAAACAGGAATTTGGATCTCTTTCGTAGTATGTGGTGGCCCTGGATAGGGCCGTTTGTTTAAGATCAATCTTGTTTCTGCTTCAGGACATCTGCTTCTTGGACATCGGTCTTTGGATGTCTGTTTTCAGTGTTGGGGGGGGGGGGGGATGACATGGCTGGCAGCGATGATGTATTCCTTGAGCTCGTATGATGGACATCTCCCTGAGTGGCTTGTGAAGACTATCTGGCTTCTCCAGGAGGCGGCTTGTAGGATCTCGGCAATGGTGATGTTGCTGTGGAATGCCCAAGATGCTGAAATCGCCCTTAGTTCATGAGCTGTCACCCTAATGTTGTCAGTGCAGTTGATATCCAGATCATTGGTGTTGATGACAATGGTTCTGATCCTGGATGCAATCTTCTTGCAGTTGTCTCGCCAAAATCGGCTCTGAAGGGGAAGAATAATTGCTTCTGGTCTTTGCGTAATTCGTTATTCTTCGTCCTTCTGATATAAAAAGCCTAAGGCACGTACAGGACAAAGGAGACGTTCGGGTTCATTACCGATTATGTTTGTGAGCGCTGGAATGATAATCTGTTGAGAAAGTTCGCAGGGTTTGTGGATCTTTGCACGAAAGGTGGGGAGGTCTGGTTATGATTCGTGAAGTGGAACAGACTGTGTTAAATTCTCGAGGTTTGACCACCAGAGAAGGCTTTCGAGAGGAAATCTGTCGTCCAAAGGGACTTGACGATTTGACGAAGGATAGGTGTTCTTCCAGACATCTATGCGAAAATGATGGAAGGGTCTGGTCATCCATCTTCCGTACGGAACAAGGTTTGCCATGGAGTCCAACTTGCCGATTAGAGAGTTGAGGTCTGAAAGAGTGTGGCTCGGCAGTTGGCGAAACGAACAGAAGGAGTTGATAGCAGATTCTAGTCTGTCTGGTGACAGCATAATTGTTGCAGATGCGAGGCTCCTAGAATGACAAAGTCCTGGGCCGGGTTTAGGCGAGATTTTTTTATGTTGATGCCGAAGCCCAGATCTGTGAGTAGTGATGTGGCGAAATCTCTGTCTTGAAGGAGTGGTGCCAGAGTTTCGTTGTTGGGAAGCCAATCGTCCACAAAGAGGCGCTAGCTTGGATTTGATTTTAATGTTGGTGGGCGAGGACGGGTTTTAAGACTTCGGTGAAGATTCTTCGTGCAGCGTTTAGTTTGAAAGGGAGGCATTGAAATTTGAAAACTAGTCGTCATGCACGACTGAAAGTGGTGATGAACGGAATCGTAAAGGGGCCATGAAAATAAGCATCCTCCAGGTCCAGTGAGATGGTTCATTCATTTTGTTTCAGGATTTGACTAATGGCATCGAAGGTTTCCATTTTGAAATGAGAATTCTTCATTAATTTGTTGAGAGGTATCAGGTAGGCCTTTCGCCTACGGATTTCTTGGGGCTAAG
The DNA here is from genome assembly GCA_023313725.1 of Lithobius niger. Lineage (NCBI taxonomy): Eukaryota > Metazoa > Arthropoda > Chilopoda > Lithobiomorpha > Lithobiidae > Lithobius > Lithobius niger. Next base: position 259,526 of record JAHWFP010230525.1, read on the forward strand.
GAATATTGAAATGTAGAACCTTGGTTGGGGGGGGGGGGGGGGGTTGGACAGATCCGAACAGCTCCTTTTGTTAGAAGGTCTTGAAGTTCGGAAGAAAGGAGAGGGTTGACTTTTGTGGCGAAATTCCAGGATGGTGGAGTGGTTAGTTTTGGCTTGGGAATGAACGGAAGAGCAGAATCCATGGGCCATGATGGAGAGGACGAAAGGGTCTGAGGTTAAATTTTCCCATGCTGGTAAAAAGAGCTGAAGGTGTCCTTCTACAGGAAGGAACGAAGGAAGTTTGGTGGCAGCAGAATCTGCTCCGCGAGCCTGGAGATGAATACCTGCTGAGGCGGTCTGGTGTCGAGCTTCTAGTGGGGTTCCTGCCTTTGCCTCCATTAGATGTTTCCCCCCCCCGAAAGGAAAACCGGTTATCAAACAGTTTGGCTGCAGGACGGGGTGCACCATGGTGAAGGAGTTTTAGTCATTCCTTTGTCTTGAATTGTTGTTGCTATTGTTGGGACGTGGGTTATAAGGTTTAGGGTTCTTGTAGAAGTGCTTCGTAGGATGAGAGGTTTTGAAATCTTTTCGTTTCCAAGAGACATCGAGATAAGGACCAGTTTGGGGATGAGACTTTGGAAGAGCGTGTCAATTTCATAAAGATGTTGATTCCGTAGTTCGTGTCAAGTGAAGTCATTCAAGTTGGAGATTGAACCCAATGCCACATCACAAAGGAGGAAAGAAGAATTGAATAGAGCTTTCGTCAGCCAATTCATGGAGTGAAAGGTTGCAATTGAAAACTTGATTTATGAGGCCGTAAATGCAAGATGCTTCGGTGCGATTTAACTCGTCAGATAGTTGTTGTTTCTCACATTAGGCATTGATGGTCGTGTAGAGAATGTCAGCTTGGGAAGACGAACAATCTTGTCATTGTCTTTGAGGATTGCTGACAGTATGTAAATTTTCTTTGAAATTTGCAAGGCGGTTCCAAAATCCATTTTGGCTTCAGCTGGGAGGAATTCAGACTGTGGGTCGGGTCAAAATGACATGGATTTGCAGATCCATCCCCGAATGGTCGAAAGAACCAGTTTTCACAGCTTGGTCGAGGTGGTGGAGGGTCCATGTTTAATTTGAGGGGTTCACCCTTTCCCAGGAGTAGGCCCCCATTGCGAAGGAGTGTCACAATGTTTGAAGGTTCGGTCTTGTTCACAGTAACCAAAGCCGGTCGTTAATACTCGATTCTAGATCGGGTCAGAATCCGAAGGCAAAACTTTGTAAAGGAAGCAGTTAGGAACAGTTTCTTCTACTGTTCGGAGGAGTATGTAGAAGAAACAAAGGTGGAGTGGATGTGTTTATCCCCGTCCAAAGACTTTCGTTGAAGTGGGCATGTAGGAAATTGTTCAGGTTCGTGGAGTCTCTGGAGGTAGCATGAGACGAAAGAGAAGAACTGCAACGTAGCGAGTGCGGAAGTGGTGTTGAGCTCACTTTCGCAATGAAAGAGTCCTCCTTACGGTGGCAGCATAGCATAGGTGGAGTAGCAGGCCGACGGAAGACAAGGGTTGACTTCAGAGCTTTCGGTGACGAGGGTTGTCTCTTTCGGGAAAGATTCAATGTAGCGTCGGAGATCCATTCTTTCGTGTAAGATCTGCTGTGAGAAGAAGAAGGGAGAACGGGATCGGAAGGTCTTTCTTTGTAATGGAAATCGCGGATAGCCTGGTCATTAATGCATGAATTTGTCCAGGTGAGAGTGCAGGAACCGAATGACTGAGGGATCGGCGAGACAAACGTATGGAAAGGTCGCGAGGCGTCTCAGAGATCGAACGATGCGACTGCCGCGAAAGTGAGGACTTTTACTTGCGTTTGGCTTTCTCACTTTTCCAAACAATGGAGCGTGTCGAAACTGTCCACATGCTAGAGGTGACGCCGAAGGTGAAAGGGAAGGCGAAGGCACCGCTGGTGGAGGAGTGAACTGGATCAAAGACGCCGGATTGACAACAATTTTAGGTCAAGAGGCAAAGGGCTTCTGGGCAAAGGGGAGGCGATTTTGAATGATGATTCCTTCGGAGTTTCCCTTGATCTTGCCATCGTTGAGTTCTTGAGCGAAGGTCGGTGGCGAATGGTCCTGGTTGAAAGGCAGGATAGAAAACTAAAGCGTGGCGGTACTGGCTGCGCTGGAGGAAATTAGATGACAAGCCACCTCACCTGAATGCTTTTATAAGGGACATGAGAATGCACAGTGAGGGTTACACATCTGGTTGGCTCTGCATCACTTAAAAACTTCCAGGGGTAGAAAGCCTTCGGGAAGGAAAGTAAAAATATACAGTAATTTTCGGGACAGCAACTAGAAACTTGAGTGCTCAACTCGAATACTCCTACCTTCTATTCTGTACCACATGTCCTGCTGCTGCAATGCAAACCTTTCCCTTGTGATAACGAAGCGTCCACACCCCTGCGATAATGCACAATAAACGTCGTTCTTATGCTTCCAGTGTCCCGTTTACAACACTACTGACAAAGGGGTTCCTACCGCAAAGGACCACGAGGCAGCCACTGCCCGCAATTCATGGGCTTTCACACTCAAGGCTTTCTCGTCGCCACTGGCCCTGTAAGCCTCCTCGATCACTTGGCAAATCCACTTGCCGATCATCCCCGGAGATACCCCATCGCACGTTGGATTCATTCCCTCTTCATCCAGCTTCACGAAGAGGGGTTTGGTTTTCCATGGTTTCACTCCACTCCTTGATTCCGTCCTGCCCTATGGACCCTCCACCACCTCTTTGGCTTTTGCAAGGCAATAACGGAGTGCCATAACCGGACACTGGAGTCTTTCCATGCATTCTGGCCCCAGAAGTGGTGACAATGCGGCAACGATTATCGGGTCCGGGGTCTCGTCCACCTGCAGATTCTTGGCTTTGAAGTCCGACAGGTGCAGGAATGACATCTTCGACCAGTTACTTTTGTAACGAAGAAAGTCCTTGCCCCTCGCCAGCGCCACCAATTCTCCTTGCATTGATGCTGTTGCAAGGGCTAGTAAAAAGACTGTCTTCTTAGTCAGTTCTAAAAAGGGTGCAGATCGAAGGGGTTCAAGCGGGGTACCCGATTGGAACTGCAACACACATGGAAGGTCCCATTGTAGGCATGTCCTCTGTACCCTTGGTCAAAGGATACTGAACGACTGCATGATTCGCGATATGACCGCGCTGGAGAGCACAGATTGCCCTCCTGTGAGACCATATTGACAGCCGCCCTATAACCCGTGATTGTGCTGGGTGACACGTCCTGATCAAACATATGATTGAAGAATTCGCAGAGGTTCTGCACTGGGGGGAGTCTCACGTCAATCTTGGCATGCCTACACCACTCGACCAATCCCCTCCATTTTCCCTTGTACACCTTCCTCGAAGACCAATGACGTTCTGTCACTCCCCCGAAAAGCCACCTTTCTTCAGTTCCGATTTCACAACCTCCATCCATGAAGGTGGGGGGCTTGAATGTTATGGTGGAGCGTCGCTCCTTGGTGCTGTGAAAGGCCGGGCCAGTTCGGGAGTTGGACTGGTTCCTCTTTCATCATCCTTGGCAGTTCGATGAACAACGGCGCTGCTTCCCACCACGGTGCCACCAGGATGAATCAGCTCGGGATTCCCTGATCTTGTTGATGACCATCTGAAGGCAGAATGGTGGGAAAAGGTATGCAAGTAGGTTCTCCCAAGACATACTGACTGGCTTTCGCAACTGCTCTGTCGTGCGGATAATGGGACACAAATGGAGGCAGCTGTGTGTTCATACCTCGCGAAAATATCCACACTCGGTGTGCCCTACTCTTGAACAGAATCCTGCACTCTTGGGTGAAGTCTCCATTCCATTGTCGGAGGTCGGCCTCCCCTCGACAACTCGTCCGCTAACAAGTTCAGGCACCCCGCCATGTGGCGTGGGTGAAGTTTTATTCCAAAGTCGACACACAGTTGAAAAAAATCTGTCCCACTTCTAGGTACAAGGATGAGGAACGGAGGCCTCCACCCCGCCTTATGTACACCAATGCTGAGGTGTCGTCTGAAAGCACTGTCACAGTTGAGTTCTGCACTTCGTAGATCCACCTTGTCAGTGCTAACCGAACTGCCCAGACTACGAGCACGTTGATGTGGAGGGCCGTCTCTTCCGTGGACCATACTCCGGCCGACGTTTTTCCCCCAACGTCGTGGCCCACCCCAGGAAGGACACGTCCGTGATGAGGGGGAGGGGACTGAGGCTTAATGGCGCGTCGACAGCTTGGTCATTAGCGCCATGTCCGTGATGAGAAGCCAGTTCGACACCAGATCGTGAATCGGTACTACCCGTTCCACGTTCTCCGCTCCCGTTCACCACATGATCGCCTCCAGTGGAGCGCTGATGAGAGATATCTGGTTCCCCCCAGCTGACGCTTGGCCACCATTCTAACTTCTGGTGCCAGTGGAGGGGTTTCACAGGCCAAGACCCCAGTGGCACTAACATCAGTGTTTATCAGTGTTTGTACCTCCGCAATGAATTGAGGCGACTTTTCCGCACAAATCTTGGGGCATAGCTGTGCATAACCACGGTGAGCACCAATTTGTCCTACACAATGCCATTGTGTGAGGTGGTGCTTTACCCTTGCCACCACCTGAGGATGTAAGGGGGAGGGGTGCACCAATAACCTGTCAAAATCTTGGGATTGGAAGGCGTCGCAAGGTTTCTGGGAAATGAGCCTCTTCCTCTGGATCCACTTGCCCTGCCGGTGGTCCCAACTATCGAAAGGGCTGCCTGTTTGATCCAAAGCCCCGGCCACCACCAATGTTCCTTGGTTTGTGGCTACGGCCCCCTGGTAGGGGTCTCACGTTGCCTCGGAGTTCCACGGCCAACGTCAACAATTGTCCATGGAAGAGCTACGAAGACTTATGAATCGATAACATTCGTCTGAATTAGCTGCAAGGAATGACTTCAGTTTGCCGTCGCCACCGAGTAGGTAAGGGTCCGCCGTCGACGTAGCTCACGTGCTCGCCCTAATCACCATTTCTTCTTCCTCGTATTGGGCAGATGCTACCTCAACTACCGGGGGTCGTACGAGGGACGAGTCCATGACCATTTTTCACTCGCTTGTTATGTACTCCGTGTCCTGGAATGTATACCTGCGTCCCTTAGGGGTGTCCGCATTCCCTGACGAGAAAAAAAAATTCCCCTTGCTCAAATCCGGGGAAAGGGGAGGGGGCGGCAGAGGTTCCACAACAGACAAGACCTTATCCTTGTCTCTCACCGCTCCCCCGACCACCAACAGCTGACGATACAACATTTGAGATTGAGGAAGGTTGAGTCAAGGTTTCGCACTCTGTCGATGTTAGGAAAGAGCAGGAAGGCAGCTGACCCACTGGATTCTTGGGTAACACCACTCTAGGACATAATAGGCCGACAATCTCATCCCCATGACTCATCCATTCGATAGCTTCTTGCGACAATTCACCCTATTCCGACTCACCACAATACTCCTCACCATCACCCGGAGCTATGATCGGCAAATCTACGACACCTACCTTTTCACATATACATTCTCCTCGTCTGCACTGTTCACGTGAGGCATGCACTGAATCGTCCCACTCACACCCAACAACCGAACCCGAAGCACTCACGGACACATTCCCAGGCCATGTGGCCGGGGGCTGGGCTGTCTCCACCCAAACTGAGGACGAAATGCTCCAAACTGTTCTGGCACACACTGGCCGTAGTTAAGGCCACGACCACTGTCCGTTGTAATATGACCACTGTTGGTCCCAGTTCAGCAGTAACCCCACGGTGTATGCGTCCGAGACGTCAGGATGGCACTGTCCGTGTTTCTGCGACTCGCGGAATGGTTCCAGTATGATTGCATCAGTTCGCGACCGCGAGTCGTCAGTCCGCGACTGGGCGATTGTCTGTGGGTCCTGTCCAGCACTAGCTCCCGAGTCTGTCAGGAAGCGGCCCGCAGATTGAGCATTGGGCATTCCAGTCAGCGACTGGTTGGTCGCCCGTTGGGGTTAACCGGACAAGTCATACTAGTCCCTGTTGACTCTACACACAAAACGTTTACATCTTGGGGGAGGAATCATCTATCATGTGATAAGGTCTCTTACCTATTCTGCACTCAGTCCGTGTTGGCAACCCCGGCGGTGTATAAGCTGACTCAGCCGAACCTTGATCGTTGTTCCTTGAAGGTATATCGATTCGAGGAATCTGCCTCTCCCCTCTAACCTGATTACCAAATTTACCGGCCGAGGCAACATTTTTCCAGAATTTCCCAGGTGGGCCAGAATACGTCTCGAATATAGACAGAATTCCGAAGTAAATCTCGAGCGCCTAGTTAGCTTCCATCCACTCCACCTGTTTAGCAACACACTTAGCTACAAAAGCCGTGGAGTCCACTTCCAACAACGGCGCGCGTGATTCAATCCTGGACTGCTGGTGAACAAAGGAAGAGTCCGATCTCAACGATGGGCCATGGAACTCGTCCAAGGAAATCACCAATTCATCTCCTGATCCCAGCAATAAGTCCAAATCATTTGCAGCCGACGAATTTCTACCCTGCAAGGCTGCTTCCTTCTGTTGTTGCTAAAGAGCATGTCGATCCGAATCAGCCCATGTGGCCTCAACGAGTTTTTTGCTCATTTCAGCACAAAATTCCGCACACTTGTAACCTTCGAAATAGCACACTATACATCTACGGTACAATGGGTGTGGGTGTTTAGGGTTCAATCGTTTGCCGCACTTAAATCTCTGCTTCCCGGGGCAGGAGGATAATCGTTTAGGAAGTGAAGGATCTATCACGTTGGAGTAACGAAAAGCTACGAATGTTAACGGTCGAGTCCCAAAACAAACTGTGAGAAGAGAAACAAGGTGCTCCAAGAAGCGCCACTGTAAGAGCCCAGAGTGTTCAAATTTCAGTTTGGGACGATTACCATTTCCAAAAAGGAAAGCTTACATAAAATACAGGTAAGTATTTTAGGTAGGATAGCAGTAAAAACAGGAATCAATGGATTTTTTTCCGGCTGTGAGGGGGGTGCGGCTAAAACCACAGACGGAGAAAACACAAAGGTTGACTTATCCTTTTGTAGAGCATCAATTTTAGTGTCTACACTTTGAGCAATCCTTTAGCATGTACAGTAAAAAATGCATGAATGACAGAAAATTGCAGGCGGTTCAGTGAGGGCATCGACATATGCTTATGAAAACGTTATGATAGTGGCCAGAGCTGAACGGCACGGGGTCGGTAATGGAGTCACATCTTCAGCCGTGAATGGCAGATGGGCACACATGCTGGGATACAGTCGCAGAAACGATGGGGGAAGGCTCTGGGTCGGATTCCACCATCTTGAAAATCTATTTGGCAGAAGAAGAAACGCTTGTTTTCTTCTTAGGAGTGGATTTCACTTTGAGCAGCTTTGTTTTGGTTACCCGAGTTGCGACGGCTGACGAGTGCGCACGGGCGCACTTGCCTTGCTGTTGCTTCATTCAAAGAAGAGATTTGTCTGTAACAGGAGAATGATTTCCCAATGTTCACTGGGAATAAGAAGCCAAATATCATATGGTCTTGTTGTCGTACTGCAGTGCCAACACTGTTCGTGCACGTCAAGCTTACAACGCCGAAAGTGTGTGCAATGTTTTGGCCAAACCAGTAAGGCTGCACAGACACCAACTTTTCCGATCCTACATCGAACCGGTTCTAAAAATGTTGCCGACACCGATATTCAAAATTGTATCCCCAATTTTTCGTCAAAGGCGTAGGTTTATGCAAAAGTCTAATAATTACTAAAATACAAAATTCTTAAATAGTAAACTACAGTTAAAACATAGCTAGGAAGATACTCAGCGATTTCTTGAGCAGAACACCGCGAATCACATGTCGTAATCTTGAACGGTTCTAGAGTTACCGATATTAATGCAAAGGTTGCCGATACCGATCCGATACCGCAAATATCGTTAGCCAATCCGATCCAGTATCGGTATCAGTGCAGCCTTACTAATCAGTGACTCGGTGACAATAACTTCAGAGGAGGCGGTAAACGGCGATCAAAACACAAGTTAAAAAAAACCCGCATCACTAAGCACTAGTTTCACAAATAGGTATAAATGCAACAACAAAATTGTCAGGAAACGCCATTTAAAAACACCCCGACAATACAGAAGGCAGCCAATCAGCAGCGCAAGCACAGCACCTAAGATGTATGGATCCGGCCATATGTTTGTGCGGTAGGTAATGGATTTTCAGATGTCTTAAGCAGACAGTAATGCAAAAATGTAATTAGAGACGGTATTCTGGGAAAAAGAATTGCATTTTTGGCTCACAAATTATAAAGAAATAAATAGCAGGAATTATAGCTAAGGCTGTGCAGATACCATACTGATACCAGGACCGACTGCAGGTACCGGTATCGGACTGGCCCCAGGTTAACAAGTTCCAGAATAAGTACTGGAATCAGCTTGTTTTTTCCAGAATCGGCATTTTAGTACATTAATAATACGGCATATTGTTTGGGAATAACAATGCTACTAAAAATTAGCCAGCAACTAAGTAAGTAAAAGGAACACTTGCTTTGTAAAAGTGTTACAGCATTAAAATTATTACAGTTTTCAACATGTTCTGTATTTTTTATCAAGTTATCGTTTGACATCAACATCATATCTGCACATGACCAAAAGTACCAGTACTCGGATCGGTATCAGGTAAAGTGGCACCGGCACAGCCTTAACCCTTTAAGGACGGGTGCGCCCGAATGCGCCCGCTGTATAATCATTGTTTACAGCTCTTCTACAAGTCATATCGAAAACCTCCAGCCAATTACAGTAAAATTTAAACTGGGATATGAAAGCCAGATCATTAAGGATAAAAATGACACAGTTTTCATTCCCTTACCTCAACTGGGTGAGAAGCTGCGATTTTTTTTCTACAAGTCGGTTACAAGTTCTTAGCGCACACACAGTCCTTAAAGGGTTAATTATAACTTAAACGAGTAACCATTACAAGGCTTTCATAAGCTTTGGAGGTTTGACAAGCTCCCAGTAGAATCCATAGGGCCAGAAAGAGAGGGACAATTTTGCTAGGTAGTAATTCCAATCAAAATCCTAGGATCGTCTACATCCCACAATTGACAAGAACACAAGGCATCACAGGCCATCTTGTGATATTGCAACATTGTTAAAACTCTGGATCCTGGAAGTTTCAACATTGAAGTTCAAACACACAAAAACGTTCACTTTCAAATACGGAGACACTCGCGTGTCTGCGAATTTTGGACAATTACTCGATTGTCTTCTTCAGGCGCTCCAAGGTTTGTTTTTGGATTCTGGCTATATCCTTCACTTCGTATGCTTTCTGGCCTAAATTTGAATGAGAGTGTGGCCCCCGATATTTATTGGGACGTGCACGTTCATCAATTCTCCATTCTCTCTGCAGCAACGAGTCCAATTCTCTGCTCAAACGATATGATTGGACGGAACTTGGACATTCATTAGATGAATCATATCAAAAACCAAAACTGGCAAAAGGGGCCGCCAAGTTCCGAATGGTTCAGCTATTCAAAGGAGTGATATCAACACACCAAAACATTCGTCAACTTAATCGCACCGAATAATACTTTGGACGTTAAATGAAAACTTGAACATTGCTACCGAAAGTAGCAATGTTCTAGTTTTCATTTAACCTTCGAATTATTAAGCAGTGCGATTAACTTGGAGAATGTTTTGGTGTGTTGATATCACTCCTTTGAGTGGCTGAACCATTCGGAACTTGGCGGCCCCTTTTACCAGTTTTGGTTTTTGATATGATACTATCCACCCAAAACCAAAACTGCTAAGAGAAGCCGCCAAGTTTACAAAAAGGGTCGGCCTTTCAAAGTAGTGATATCATTCAACCAGGGAAAGGCCGTCACGGTTAATCCTATTAGCAGAGTTAATCGCACCTACTAATAGTTCGAAGGTTAAATGAAAACTAGAAGATTGCTATTAGCGGTAGTAATCTTCAAGTTTTCATTTAACGTCCAAAGTATTATTCCGTGCGATTAACTTGGCTAATAGGATTAACCTTGGCGGCCTTTCCCTGGTTGAATGATATCACTACTTTGAAAGGCCGGCCCTTCTTGGAAACTTGGCGGCTGCTCTTATACCAGTTTTGGTTTTGGGTAGATATCACAACTTTCACAGGCCTGTGAATACAAAGAATTCCACTGTCTAATAGTGACCTCTACCTTTTTTGTCTGGAGTGTCTATAAATTTTCTAATTCATAATTCTTACGTTTGCTATTGCCCAATTAGTCGTTACACCAGCCAAATGGACATGGTTTGGCGTATTGTATGCCCATGTATCACATGCTTAAGTCTATTTAATCCGATTTTTGAGCGCACTGGCTAACAAACGCTTCGCTCACTCAATCAACGCATCCCCCTTCACTTGGCGCTCCCGAGGTTAACGTTAATCATTATGAACACATACTACAAACTTACGTAATGGTAAATGTTCACACAGTTCTAGTATTCTGGTGGTACACGAAGATTACTACAACTAATCAACTCATCAGCTGTTTAAAATTACTCGTCACTAACACTAGACTGCAAGAACAGTAAGTCTACATAAAATAAAATGTCCGCGTCACGTTATTGGGGACACTTTTTCTCCATAAAGAACACGTTTCCACCTGTGCTGACGATGTGCATTTTGTTTCCCAATCTTCTTTCCAGAAAAATTGTCCCTTTTATCGTGGAGGGGCAGATAATCCAGTTTGGATTCGTGAACCGTAAAAAAAAAAAAGACCAAACCTTAGCAATAAAAGATAAAGATATTCTGTCTCTTAGCGAACCACCTATTTGCAAAAGCAGTGCATTGTGACAATATAGGTACTGAAACGATAAGCCTGCAACACTTAAGTATGTTATAATCTACTGTTGAATGACAATACAAACAATGGTTACAACAATAATTTTGCACTTACGAGCCACTTCAGGGCCACGTGCTTATAGCTGCAACCCCCATTTTAGAAAAAGGCACTTCCCCATATGACGCTTTACCTGTCTGCCGAAATTTAGATCTGGCAACTTTCCCTAATGAGCTGTAGACGTGTCGTTATACCCTATGAGAATTAACATGGGAGCCTACGGACTAGTTACTAGTTACTAGTCACCAGTAACACAAATCAACGTTATTGAGGACACTTTTTCTCCAAGAAGGACACGTTCCCACATTTTCGCGTTGACGTTTTCTTTGTTACTGGACCGAAGACACCTGATTCAAACGATTTGCAAAGATTTCTACCGCATGGGGAATTTACACCAGTATGCTGAAATCACGTGTAAGTTGGTTTCAGTTAAAAGACACGGTCTGCTAGTGCGCCGACATCTGACAACAATAACACTCTAACAATTACGCTCTGACAATTAAGCTCCAACAACAATAAAACGTCTACTTGGCGGCGACACACTAGCGTGTGTCTAGTAACTGTGCGAAGTATGATGTTTTAAAGCAAGCGACTCCAAACATCTTAGGTGGTTGTCTCGTGCATTATTCGAGCACACATGAGTCTTGGTGTTCTCTCGTACCCGTATCCCCGTTAACTCTCGTATAACCCGCATCCCCGTATAACCCTCGGGTAATCTACAAGGTTAACAAAGTTTGAACGATCTCATTAGTGTGACGCCAGACTGTTGGCCTTCCAACATGTGTATTATCTTGTTATCCAAGATAAAATAAAAGCTATCTTGTCTTTTTGTACCGTATACAACCTTTATACTGAATATCTTTTAGCAAGATTAACAATTGGTACTGTAAATACGAGCAGTGTACGACCGTTCGTCTGTGAAAAAAGCTATTCCTAGCGCACGCTACAGCAGCTTATTGGTTACGCGCTCCAAGTTCTCTTTGTGCAGTAGGATTGTAAAATTCCAATTAATTGGCTAAACGTTCACCGCAAGGTTAAAAAAAGCGATTAACGATTAATCCCTGTCCCCCAAATAATTTTTTTTAAAGTTCAATACTATTGAGCCAACTCCATTTTCATCGTTCCGTCCGAAAACTTGCTTCACGTGATGTCACTTGAGGCGCTGCGATGCATTCAAAGGTATCATTCCGGGAAGGAACCAATCGAAGGTCGCAATACTAAAGGAGTTTCAAAACGCACATCAAAAACGGAGCAGTTTATGCGAGGAATAAAGGCAGTGAAGTTGAGGACACAATTCATCGCAGACAAGGAAACTGGGACTCCCTGCTTACGAACGCTACCAAGAAAGCAACTTTTATTGAAACTTGGGTTTCATGTATTAAATTTTGTTGTCTCGGTTTATAAATTGCTGCAGCTTGGAAAATAACGATAAGTGTGAAACATAATTAGCGCACAAATACGAATCTTTTCTTCCTAGTTTTAAGAGTAAATAGGCCATCTGAAAGGTCAAAGCGATATTGGCTATGGGTTTGAAAGGTTGTGTTCAGAATCTTTCAGAAATTATTTTCAAAAATAAAATTGACCAATATTTTAAATAAGGCTGCACCGATACCAACTTAACAGATCGGATACCAAATACCGAACCGGATATCGAAAATTGAATCGCCAATTTTTCATCAAAGGTGGTTAGTGTTTGTTCTGCACGTCCAAAAAAAAAAAAATTAAATAGTAACCCACAGTTAAAACATAAGATAATCAGTGACTTCCTGTGCAAAACGCCACAAACCGCATGCAGTAATCTCGAGCGGTTCCAAAGTTATCAATATTTCTGCGAAAGTTGCCTAAACCGATACCACAAATATCGGCCGCCGGGGGTTCGGTTTGTATTAAACGAAAATTACTAAACGTTTAATCGTCAAGAAGACGATTATCGTTTAAACGATTAATCGGCACAAACCTATTGTGCAGGAACAAAAATTGACCAGCGAGGAACTACACTGACGTGCTTTTGACACACTTAGTTGCTTGATTTTTTCTGGAGTCTTGCCTGATGAAGTTGGAAGGATTTTAATCATTGAAAATTCATGAGGAGCAGACGATGTTTTTTTTTTTTTCCAAACCAATGTAAAAGACCCTAATTCTCGGTGTTTACAATTATCAAGGCAGCTTAACCCCATGTTGAAAAATACTAGAAGCCTGGAAAAAACTTGGATGCAAACTGTAAATTTTAAAATTTAATTTGCCGTGCAAGTGAGAAGATTAAATCTATGTTGGTGAAACCCAAATTAGATATGGTGAAAGGCTGGAGAGTAACGTCCTCTCCCTAAATGTAGTTTTCTGCAACAAAATTAACTAAAAGCTTCACACAATTAACAAAATCAACTTTCATCTAGAGGTGCACCAATGTTAGCATCGGACATTGGAAATCGTCTTTTTTTGGCTACATCGGTCATCGGAACATCGGATCAGTTTTAGGCAGCAGATGTTAAAACATCGGATATCCAAAACTGTATTAAACCATTTTGTGACAGATGTGCCTATAATTAACTTCTGGGTGCTAAACTTTAGGCCTACACAAATTTTAAATTTTATTTGCGAAATTCTCTTAATTATTTTTGATTCCATGAAAAATGTAACTTGGTTACACTTACTTTCTTAAACATCGGATCATGAGATATCGGAATCGGATATCGGCCGATGTTTTTTTAACATCGAAATCGGCATTTTACCACATCGGTGCATCCTTACTTTCATCCAATGAGATTCACAATGGGAACTCCCCATGCGTTCCTGGTGGAAGGTAGGCACTTTTATTGCAGTTTCATCGTCAAATCACCTCCAATCCTGTAGTTATGCAGGATTGTGCGGTTAGAAATTAGTTCTACCTGGATTTTGGAGACATAACGATCTAATAAACTAAATCTGTGAGTAAATGAAAACGCAAAGCATTAACACTAGACTGAAACCAAATCACATTAAGTGAATGATCTCATAATCGCCTACTTTTCCACGGTGGAGTAAACACCCTTCCTGGACAGAAGGTGGTTAGAAATGGGTTATGTTTTATTAAACACTAAGGCTGCACCGATACCTGATCAGTTGCCGATATTCGTGGCATCGGTAACTTTCTCTGAAATTTCGATAACTCAAGAACCGTTTGAGATTACGACATGTGGTTTGTGGCATTTTGCTCAAGAAATCACTGTGTACTTCCTAGCTATCTTAACTGTTGGTTAGACAACTATTTTTAAATTAAGGATTAAATTTTGGTTATCTGTATCGATACTGGTAAAATAAAAAATAAAAACTTTATCCGTATCGGATCGGTGAAGTTGGTAGTAAAAGCCCTCCACCGACTGGGCCTAATTAACTGCATACGGCCATGGTAGTTTATTAAGTAATTTATGGTATTAACGTAACTTCTTTTCCTTTCCAATAGTGACATAACTAACTTCTGAATATTTCCTAAGAAAAGTTGTTTCGACAATTAGAATTCTGCTCTATCAACAGTGTTGACTGTAATACAAGTAAGTAACCTCTACAGCTTAGTTTGATTGCAAATTTATTATGTCTACACGACAGCACAGCACCAACATAACTCTCATTTTTTTTTTTTTACTAGTGAACGAAGTCTAAGATGAGGGAGGCCAAGAAAATGGGCTAAGACGACGACGATAAATTAAGCACTAACACATACTTTATCACTACTACATATTCTTTACCAACCAAATTTGTTTAACTTTCTCTTCCAACCTGTACCTCATTTAACCACAAACTGCAGAAAACACTTTTTACGCAATATTAAATGTTTTTTTTTTTTAAATATAAAATCACAAACCTGAGATAAATTTGCAAGTAATGTTACACAAGAAAATACTTTGTGGGGACATTAACAAACTAAATTTGCAAGCCAATACCTTCCAACACACACACTGCAATGCTTTCTGCAGTAAGGTAAACATCAGTGGCAGCTCACAATAAATTGGATTTTTTAAAACAAAAACACTTTTTTTTTGTACGAGATGGATTATACTGAAGTATTTTTTTGTATCATGAAACATAAAAAAAAATGAACGATGGAAATATTTAACTGCATTGAGTTAATGCAGAGCCAACTGAACTGATAATGAACAAACATATGGAGACAGTCGAATGGGGGAGGTACACAAAATGATCTTGATGAATAAGACGCCAAAACAGCCTTCCCGACTGCAAGCATAACTTACTCCTTAGTACAGTACTAACCTGACTGCACAAATGTTGGCCTTAAAACGTACACAATCAACTTCAGAAGTAAATTCAATTCCTAATTTTAACTAGGAACAAAGGTCCACAGTTGTAACAGTTTGCGTGGCCAAGATAACTTATTGGACCCATAACGAGACACCACCGGCCAGTTCAGGGGCACGGATTCTTTAGTCTGCACGGAATGGCCCAGCAATTCAAATCTCCAACGTGTACCATTCGAGCATTCGGGTGCTGAAATGTTTCTTCAATAATAAAACTGAACACCAACAAAAGCGCCAGAAAGCAAACTAGGAAACGATGGCTACGACATGCACACACACATTTGACACTTCTGGCACAACGCAGGTTGGAATACTGAAGGTTGTGCGCTCACAGACAAACACACGAAAGATATCGGCGACACGCAATCGTGGCCTCGATCGTGCGCGGCCTCTGTTGGCGCATTGGATTCGCAAGTTTGATAGGTGGGAGGAGTTGGGAAACCTGCCCCGTGTTCTCACTGGCTTACCTCATTGCCAGTACCCTGTTCACTCAAAGGTCTCTCGTTATTCGCCTGCACATTCGTTACTGTTGTCGTGCCTTCTGATGACGGCGACGAGGAAACAAGGTGCGGGTAAAGGGCACCCAGGTGCTGTATTGTCAGTGGGGCAGTAAACATTTGGGAAGGTGGCACACTAGGAGTCGAAAGGGCAGAGCCGCTGCCGTTTTGGGACAGAAGCCCTGGAATGCCATTGAGGAAGGACAACTGTGACCTTGAGTCGTTGGCCGCACTATTCTGGCCCGAAGGCATTGTCGAAAGGGTATTATTGAGGTAGTCCATGGCGCTTACAGGCAAACCACCGGGAGGCAGGGAAGTACCCGACACTGACTGCATGCTATGACTGGCCAGTAGCTGAGAAATGGAAAATGAGGACTCGCTTTTCTTTGATCCAGGAGAGGATGCAGTCATGTCGGAATCTGTCGTCAATTCGGGTGTCACATCCATTGAATGAGGCCCATTGGCTGGTAAGCTCGAGGGCAACGTAGGCGGAGTCAAAACAGGAAAAGTATCTGTTCTTATAGGTTTGCTGTCGTCATCAGCAGAGGGGGTATTTACAGTTTTGTTGGTAGGAGAAAACTTAAGTTCTTGGAGTGAGTTTTCCACGTCATTCGTAGGCACCACATCTGTGCTTATTGAATCCATTTCATTACTTGAAGTAGTTGGAGTAAAAGCAGCAGCCATCGGTGGTGGGACGTTCCCCAACTGTTTGACTGAACCTGCCTTGTCTTTGGCCACGTTGCACAGACTGCCACCAGTTAGAAGGCTGCGGTTGCGCGGCGGGATGCTGGCACCATCTTCCCCACTTGCAGGATTACCCACAGAGTCATTTGCAGGTGACGTGGTGTCAGAGGAGGGGGGCATACTAGCTTTGCCGGTCTTTCCTTCCCCTTTGGCGCTGTCATCGTCCTCATCTCCGTCACATAGATCAATCACCTCTGGATCACGCCCGCTGGTCGGAGAAATCTGCTCCTAAAACAAAATGTAAATATTTAGTGGTCATCACATCATTATTACTGAAGAAGTACGTCAACTTTATTGGCAGGTAACTAAAGGTAGGCTGCTCTGTATCCTTTTACTTGGAAAATAAAGTAATCTACAGTACAGTAGTGTTGATATCTCTACAACCCCCATGGCAGAACAGTTGAAGGCCGCCGCAGACAAATTTTGGCCAAATTTCTGCCGTTTTGTCAATTTTTGACTGATTTTGACATTCCAATACACCATTTTAATCATCTCGATCAGACCTTTCCATTGGTGTAGTAGCCAGATTAATAGAATAAAGCACTGAAAAGTTATTCCATAAAAACCCATAAACATGTGGGTAACCATATTACGATAAAAACAGATTAGCTGCAGACAAAATTTTTTTCCGACTAGGTGTCGCAGACAGTTGCAGAAAGTTCTGCCTCTGGGTCTGCAACTAGAAAAAGAATTAATTGTACAAGCGGGCAAGAAAAAAAAAAGGTTTCTGGAAGATGCATGAAATTAAAACTGTCAGGTGATGCTTTATACTCATCCATGGGCAAAGCTCTGATGTCAACAGGTACGCAAGGTTTTGTCTGAAACAATTTAGAACTGACTGACACAGTTCATCTAAAATAAAGTCCATTTTTTTTGGCAGATTAACTCAAGATCACAGACTACACTGCAATACATCAAAAACCGGATAATTCTGCAGATGCATCAAGAATGCACGATCGGCTAATCATGCCATTTTGTCCATATGATGGAATGGCCTATCTTTTGTGTACGATGTCTGTTGGCTGGCAGGAGTTACTAAACACACCATTACTGCAGAAGCAAAACGCATGCAAATACATAGCACCACTGAAGCCAACATTTAAACTGTCAATAACTTCAGACCTGGGTTATACTTAAAAGCATGGGACTTAAAAGCCCTCTCCACAGTACACTGCGGAATAGACAAGTTAATTGAGTGTTTACTTAGTTATAACTCTACCAGATGAAATTATGTTTTCATTGTGATATAACGTCAGTGCAACACTAGCAAATCACAACATCAGAAGGATAAGGAGAGTTGCAAAACATATGAAAAAACACTCCATGAACAGATAAGTCCCTCCAAGCACCGAGAAAGTTTTAACATCAACTGCCCAATGCAGTAATGAGTGATGACTAATGGAACAAAAGAAATAAAAACACCAATTTCCAATGTCAACATCGGTGCATAGATTAGGCTATATTTTTTCCCTAGCTAATTTTGATTTTAGCTGCAAGGGTAATGTTTTGAATTGTGTAATTGGATACGATCAAACTGAGATTTCATCACGGGGATGTAGGGGTATTTATTAATTAAACGTCCTCAGTGGAAGCTGAGGTACCTTGATGTCTTGGTAGGATTAAAGAGACAGCAAACCATTTACTGAATCAGTTCAAGTTTTACAAAACAAGTAGGGATATGCGATACTTGAAAAATTCGAGTCGAGTACTCGAACTCGGCTCGCTACTCGCGTCCACACTCGAAAAACTCGAATCCGGCGAAAATATTATAACTTCGCCAATTTTTGACCAATTTTGACATTCCAATATACCAAACCGATCGTCTCGACGAGATCTTTCCAGTGGTACAGATTAAAAGTCAATAACTGAAACCATTTTCAAGTTTTCGAGAGGTCTTGATTTCAGTAGTTCCATATTAATAATTTGTCTGACAGTTCAGCGAGGTTTGTTATTACTAGGTTTCATTATTATGTACGCCTCTATTAAGAAAGTTCATTTTGTTTATCTTCCAGTTTAGTTGTAAGCTTCCTAATGTGGAAAACTGATCAGAATCGTAGGAATTTTTTTAAATGTGTACGTGTAAATTGAAGGATAAACACCGGGGAACTAATCCTACTTTTACCCCCTGGCATAAACAAGTTAGAGCCCTTTTAATTCTATTTTCACAGCTATTCACTGAACTACAGCTACACAGCACTTACAGTCTTCACTTTTACTGCATTTGGATTTATTGGTGTTGCAGCAGCAGTTACGGCTGACGTGACAGTTGATGCCCCAGGTATTCCTGCCTTTGCCGGGATGCTCAAAGCACTGGCAATGCTGCTCAGACTGGTCTCACCTAAAACAGCAAGAGTCATTTTACATAGGCCTAGTTTCTAACGACTACCTGGATCTAAAATCTATGGGGGGAAAAAATTACCAGTTTTTGCTCCTGTCGCATCCGTTGTGGAAGCTGCAGGATTGCGAATGGCAATGATCTTGTTGTCTTGCGTGCGAATATAAATCCCCCTTGGCGACTTCACAATTAAAACTTGCTGACCAGCAGGGATGCGAATTGGATTTCCATCACTGGACGATGTCGGGATGACGACATCTGATTTAAAATAGAACAGTTTTAAGGTCTCAGTTTATATTAAAAATCATTGTTTTCCTTTCCCAAGAAAACAACTCCACACGAAAATTTTCAGCGCATAAACAAACGTTCATGTTTTTTAATCTACTCACCATTCTGCACTGTAACTTGTTGGTAGAAGATGCCTTGTCGGGCCAAGGCTTCGGGCGAGTAGTTGGCCCCCAAGGTTCGGGCATACATTGGCACAGGTGTCGACTGCGTTGGCCGAAGATTACTCAGTGGGCGGCCGCTAAAGGGTGGTGTTTGGGAATAGGGATTGTTTCTATAATGTGGTACAAACAAATAAAAGAAGAAAGCCACAAAAGGAAGCCAAAGCCAGCAATAATACACAAAGCAGCATGCAAGTTTTGTTGAGACAAGCAAAAGGAGTCTTACAAAACCATTCAATTATCTTGATAACAGGAGCATATAAAGAGACGTGTAAAGGAGTACTGGACTGGCTCTACATTTGGTACTATAAGAGGATTTGCCATAATATAGACGGTTTGCACATGCAATGGCATGTATCCTTCCACTAAGTCCTCACGTTATTTCAGGACGTTACAATGTTCGTAATCCCGGGCTCTGTAGTCACACAGCATTCTTGTTTCAACAATAAGCAACACCGTTGATTTCGAAAAATAAAGCACGTCGGAATCGCTGTTCAATTTACTACTGTACTTTGTTCAACGCAGCAACCCTGGTGAATTTTCATGGCTCAGAGGAAATTAGCCAATAGCACGCCAATTTTTTTTTCTAAATGCACCAATGGCAATTTCAATGACAGCATTAACATCCTTAGACTATTTCTTTTGAACAGCGTCACTCCCCCTGGCTCTAGTTCGTGATTGATTACCTGTATTTAACTGCAGAGGCAAAAGAAATGGTGACCTACCTATACATTGCCTTTTTTTTAAACACGTTAAAATTTAAAACCAATACAAGAATCAATTGCTTTCAAAATATATATGGAATATCGGGAGGGTGCCTTGTAAATTCACCGTACTTAGGAATTACCTAGTGTTTTCCAGTACCAAAATTAAATTTCAAGTATATGCCAGGTTTTCTAGTATCTGCATAAATCATGAATTTTATCGGACCAATGCACAGCATTTTCAATAAAAGTTAAATGACAAGCGAATCACATATACAGTCAAATAAAAGACACTACAGAATCAAGTAAGCGTCCACTACTCCTCATTCTTTATGCACTCCTGGTAGTAACAAATACAGAGGAACCTATTTTATCTGATTTGATCACGACAACATGCAGAAAAAAAGACGTTTATTGTGTAATAGGGTTATGCCGTGCTAACATTCTAGAATTTGAATTTCAACAA
Organism: Lithobius niger; assembly: GCA_023313725.1. NCBI lineage: Eukaryota > Metazoa > Arthropoda > Chilopoda > Lithobiomorpha > Lithobiidae > Lithobius > Lithobius niger. The sequence continues at coordinate 279,893 of JAHWFP010230525.1, forward strand.
TAATAAATGCATAATCCAGTGGAAAATTAGATTATCTTCACTTTATAAAATATTGGTTAGATTTCCTAAGCATAATCGGTAAACCGTCCGGATTGCAAGACCCTTCACAAAAGGTGAACTTTCATGGATGGCTCCCACATTTTCATTGTGCCCACAGCCGCAAGTTATAGCACTACTGTAGCAGGCGAATGATGGAGCCTGGATGCTCGTGACATTTGTGTTCAGATTTGGGATCGAAAACTGTTGTTGGAAGAGAATTATAGCACTTTACTTTTTAATTGCTTAAAAGACTATATAAAGATAATAAATATTATTGGAAACATGAAATTGGAATGCTTTGACTAGCAGCTCATTAAGGCTGTTAATATTTGTGTGAATGAAGTATTACCAAAAAAACACTAAAATGAATTTCTGATTACAGTAAACCACATTGGGGCAAATCCCTATTAAATGTAAAAAAATCTTGGCCACCTTGGGTAGTAACATGTTAAAATTCCTAATATTTGTTTATATGGTCTTACTGCGAAGCTTCTTCAGAGGAAACAACATCTAAAAAACTGAAGCCAAAAAAATGATGGGTGAAGTTACTTCACACTTGTTCTTCATCTTTAACCTTCAGGGTGAAGCATACCTCACACTCATCCTTCAGGGTGAAGTGTACCTCACATTCATCCTTCAGGGTGAAGTGCACCCCACACTCAATCTTCACCCTCATCCTTCAGGGTGAAGTGTACCTCACACTCATCCTGAGCCTTAATCCTTCAGGGTGACGTGTACCTCACACTCATACTAAAGGTGAAGTGTACCTCACACTCATCCTTCAGGGTCAAGTGAATCTCACACTCATCCTTCACCCCAATCCTTCAGGGTGAAGTGTACCTCACACTCATCCTGAATCCTAATCCTTCAGGGTGAAGTTTACCTCACATTCATCTTTCAACATCATCCTTCATAGTGAAGTGTCTCTCAAACTCATCCTTCAGGGTGAAGTGTCCCTCACACTCATCCTTCAGGAAGAAATGTCCCTCGCACTCAACCTTCAGGGTGAAATGTACCACACACTCATCCTTCACCCTCGTCTTTTAGGGTGATGTGTACCTCACACTCATCTTTCAGGGTGATGTGTACCTCGCACTCATCCTTCAGGGTGAAGTGTACCTCACACTCATCCTTATCTTTCAGGGTCATGTGCACCTCACACTCATCATTCATCCTAATCCTTCAGGGTGAAGTATACCTCTCACTCATCCTTTAGGGTGAAATGTCCGTAATACTCGTCCTTCACGGTAAAGTGTACCTCACACTCATCCTTCAGTGAAGTGTACCTCGCACTCATCTTTCACCGTCATCCTTCATACTGAAGTCTGTCTCAAACTCATTCTTCACCCTCGTACTTCAGGGTGAAGTGTCCCTCGCACTCATCCTTTATCCTCATCCTTCAGGGGAAAATGTCCCTCACACTCATCCTTCACCCTCATCTTTCAGGGTGATGTGTACCTCACACTCATCTTTCAGGGCTAAGTTTACCTCACACTCATTGTACTGGGTGAAGTGCACCTCACACTCCTCCATCACCCTCATTCTTCAGGGTGAAGTGTATCTCACATTCATCCTTCACCATAATCCTTCTCTCGCACTCATCCTTCAGGGTGAAGTATACCTCACACTCATCATTCAGGGTGAAGAATACCTAATACTCAACCTTCAGGGTGAAGTTACTTCACACTCATCCTTCAGGTTGAAGTGTAACTCAGACTCATCTTTCACTCTCATCCATCAGGGTTTAAGACGTGTACCTCACACTCATCCTGTAGGGTGAAATGTAGTCTTCAGGGTGAAGCATACCTCACACTCATTCTTCAGAGTGAAGTGTAATCACACTCAGTCATCAGGGTGAAGCGTACCTCACATTCATTAATTCAGGGTGGAGCGTTCCTCACACTCATCCTTCAGGATGAAGTGTACTCACTCATCCTTCAGGGTTAAATGTACTTGTACTCATCTGTCTGGGTGAAGAGTACCTAATACTCAACCTTCAAGGTGAAGTTACTTCACACTCATCCTTTAGGTTGAAGTGTACCTCAGACTCATCCTTCACCCTCATCCATCAGGGTTAACTGTACCTCACACTCATCCTGTAGGGTCAAGTGTAGTCTTCAGGGTGAAGCATACCTCACACTCATCCTTCAGGTGAAGCGTACTTCACACTCATTCTTCAGGGTGAAAATGCTTACCTCATCACACTCATCCTTCACCCTCATTCATCAGGTTTAAGAGTACCTCACATTCATCCTTCAGAGGTAAGTGTAATCACACTCAGTCGTCAGGGTAAAGCGTACCTCACTCTCATTAATTAGGGTGGAGCGTTCCTCACACTCATCCTTCAGGATGAAGTGTACTCACTCATCCTGCAGGGTGAAATGTACTTGTACTCATCCTTCAGGGTGAAAATGTTTACCCCATCACACTCATCCTTCAGCCTCATCATTTGGGGAGAAAGGGGGAAATGTACCTAACACTCAACTTTACCCGCATCATTTAGGGTGAAGTGTACCTTAACTTCATCCCTCTCATCCCTCAGGGTGAAGTCTACGACATAATCATCACCACAAAATGAAGATTCTCCCAGAGAACTTGTTCTCGCCAGGAGAATCTAAGTTCTCTGAGTGGAATCCGACGAAACTGTGTTACAAGACTGGGATCCTTCCCTATGCCTACGGCGCTTTTTTACCTCATTAACGCAGTCATTTATGCAAAATATTGCGTCACTTCCGCTTCTATCCCGCTTCCCCCTACCCTGTCTGCGTCCACTCACTCTTTTCTTGCTGTGAACGCACGATTCCATGCAGGGAGGCGGGCGGGCCCTGTTTTGTAACACAGTTTCGTCGGATTCCACTCAGAGAACTTAGATTCTCCTGGCGAGAACAAGTTCTCTGGGGGAATCTTCATTTCTCCTTCGTAGAATCCTCCTCACTGTGTTACAAGATTGGGATAGATTAGGAAGCAGTGCATACCTCGGAATCGCTCCAAAGATGCCTATGGTGACCTTGGTCCCACTTAATAATCAACCTGTACCTACCCCCCAGACTACCCAGGGACCCCACTCATCCGCCACCTCGGTGTCCAAGTACGGGTCCCAGAGGAGGGCCCCCGCGCTCTGCAAAGGATACGGTCCCTCCCTGGCGCAGGCCAACAGACGGACGAACCAGGCTGCACACTGCCAGTCCGGTGTCACTGGCACTGCCCACTCAACTCGATCCACGATGAGCTTGTCTACGCAACGTCCAATTAAAGGACACGGGGGAAAAAGATACGGAAAGAACGGGCCCCAGCTCACACTGAACGCATCCACAAACTCTGCCCCTGGGCAGCGTCCCCACGACCCAAATCGCTGCAATTGGGCCGTCGCCTCCGATGCGAATACGTCCCCGTCTGGCGTCCCAAACCACCTACAAATCTTCTGGAACGCCGCAATACACAATCGGAAGTCAAATCTGTCCCAGAAATTTCGAGACAGACCATCCGCTGTCACATTCAACTTCCCCGGCACAAATGTCGCCTGTACCACACAATCCAACTGACTTCTACGCTGCTGTAGGCAACGGACCATGGCATTTAGCATCAGGGACTTCGTCCCCCCTTGATGATTCACATACGCCACGGCCACTACATTATCCGAAAGGATTCGCACGACCCGTCCCCTGACCAGGTCTCCAAAAACGTCTAGCGCTTTAAGCATAGCCAATAATTCCCTTGCATTTATATGCAAGGCAGCCTCCCTGGGCTGCCACCTCCCCTGCGCTTGCGAATCCACAGTGGCTGCTCCCCAGCCCATGTCCGACGGCGTCCGTTGTCACCACTACTGCGGCCTCCAATGAGACCCACGATTTTGCCACCACTGAGCGACCCAGAGCCTTCGCCCACCAGTCCAAATCTTCGCAAGAACCGCGCGATAGGCTTCCTCCGTGCACTCCCGCACAACACCAGGTCACCAGGCCATGTTGCCACCAACGTGTGTGCAACTTGCCGTTCTCCACGGCACACAGCAAACTTTCTGCCAGCCCCAACAACCGTTGAAGCCTCGCAACCACACGTACCATACAAGCCTGTTTCTCAGGCGGCAGCACAAAACGGGCCGACTCTAGATCCAACACCATTCCCAAAAATCGCAACGCCTGCGACGGTACCAGCACACTCTTTTCGTAATTCACAAAAAATCCCAACTTCCGCAAGGTTTCCAACACTCTCCGCACATCCCGCCGCACACTTGCTGCGGACGGGCCTACTACTGCAAAATCATCCAGGTAAATGAAAATTAACACACCGGCCCGGCGCAAGAAGCGCCTCACCACTGACATAAGCTTCATAAAAGTACCCGGGGCCGAAGCCAACCCAAATGGCAGCACACAAAAACGGTAAAGACAACCTTGCCAGGAAAACATTAACAACCATCGTGCACCGTCCTTTATTGCCACTGCATAGTATGCTTGAGACAGATCTATGGTAGCCATCCACCACCCTGGCTGTAAATGTTCTACCACCCTTGGTAGTGTATCCAAGTAGCACTTCCGTACGACTACAAACTCATTCAAGCCTTTTAGGTTCAAAATTATCCTGATCGATCCGTCCGGCTTTGCCACTGAAAGTATTGGAGACACAAATCCTACACTTCCGTTTTTCACCCTCTCAATTACACCTTGAGCTAACATCTCGCTCAATTTCGGGGCAATCTCCTTCGCATCGTCAAACAACTGCGGCCTCGCCGAAACCGCCCTCAGCGGTGGCGTATTTCCCAACTCTAGACCAGCACCGTCTACAATATCCAACACCGCCGGCGACGCCCCAATGGCCGCCCACTCTGCCCTATGGCCTCTCAAACTTCCAGCACGCCATGTGCTCATCATTTTCAAGCTCCGTTCCAGCGCTTGTTTTCCGACAATCCAACCGCACATACAACAAATATCTACTCCCGCTCGGTATTGCCGATGCCTTACATGCCCCCGCGTTTCGCATCGCCCAAAATAAAAATTTTTAACACCGAGCCATTCGTATTTTTTTATCACCAACACCAACTACTTTTTTCCACCGTCCGCCACTCGCGGCTCCCGCCGGTTCGGTCAGCTACCGACTCCGACATTGGGTTTCACATATGAACTCCCAAACACAACTTCTTCTCCAAGTACCGCCACACAAACCAAAAACAAATACTACGAACCTGACAATCCGCATTAAACCACTGCCGCCACGTTCTCAAGAAGCAATTATATCCACGTGCGGGCGTACTTGGCCGGCCTAACAGGCCGCCACGTTTTTCGTTCCCACAAATTCTGCCATTACCATGCCGGCCGCCATCTTAATACTCTCCAACCAGTATCAATAGAAATACTCACCACTAAATCGCGTAGCCTCGTAGCCACGCTGCTTTGCTTGGAAAGATGGCGCACCTCAGTTCAACTGCGAAAACGATCTTTCGAAACGAATTCCCCTTAGGAATTCAACAATCTTAGCTGAAGAATTTCTGACTGCACGCGCCAGCGGCAAGAAAAAGAGTGAGTGGACGCGGACAGGGTAGGGGGAAGCGGGATAGAGGCAGAAGTGACGCAATATTTTGCATAAATGACTGCGTTAATGAGGTAAAAAAGCGCCGTAGGCATAGGGAAGGATCCCAATCTTGTAACACAGTGAGGAGGCTTCTACGAAGGAGAACCCGTCTTTAGATGTGCCCTCCTCAGAAGAAACTATAGTGTAAGGTGGAGAATATATTACAAATTTTAATCTCTCCTATGCAAGCTGGGAGAGGTTTCTTTAAAAAATATACTTATTCTTTATTGCAGATAATCAGATTTTCGGGTTTCAAGTTTCCAATAAACGAGGTACCAAGATAACAGCACAATTTTATATCACCATCACAAGCAAAGAAAATGTACACCACTGATGCATAAAGAGACATAAAAGCAAGCGCACTGCAGAGCTGAAAATTTTACTAGGCCCAATTTGCTTACTTGTTGCCAATGGTGCGAAACGTGCCCGAGGACGAATAGCCGGGGCGATTGTACACAAAGCTAGCACGCTTGTCCTGTTCATAATTCTGCTTGGCCAGGCGCTTCTCCTTCTTTGTCAGCCTCTTATCTTTGCGGTCCACCAGCAACGATTCATGAGGAAAAGGCTCCTATAGTAAGAGCAGCCAATTTATATATGATCAGTAAAAAAGTGTGAAATTAAAGCCCATTTCACTGTAGTTTACACGGTTCAACTGCATTAAATTTTTGCTGATACCATTGAACAGACAGCCAAAGTCAATACCAGTACTGATATTTCAATAATAAAATTAAAAAATACATTAATTTTAACATTGCTTAAAATTAGTTTTTACTATCATAAAATACTTACCTTCAGTGATTAATACTAAAATTGCTATTTTACGCTTTTTTTCATGTCTAAATCAAATAAAGAGTATTTGTCCGTTATCTAAAACAAGTTGCATTCCCGCCAGGGGGGAGGGGGCTGCAACGTTGGAAGTTTTCCTCCTTGCCGAAGCTTAAATTTTTCTGCTAGCTTAACATCCTTGTTGCGCCAAGTTTGGAATTAAGCATCAGTGCTTGCTCCATTAACATCGGTCCGGAAAGTGGCACAAGTGGCACTCCTTCACTACGTTTCTGGATAAACCATCTATCCAACTTCTGATGGTCTGCTGTCTGCATAGTTTTTCTTGAATTTGCAGAGTTAGCCAAAAACTTTAAAATTTTTTCTGCATCCCCCTCCATGTCGCCAACAGTTGAAACGCCAACGCCGAATTCTTTGGCCAACTTCGTGATAGTGATAATTTCTCCAGCTTTTAAACGTTTAACAATCAACTTCATGATAGTGATAAGTTCTCCAGCTTTTAAACGTTTAACAATCTGAAATTTTTACTCCATTGTCAACGCAACACGCTTTAGTTTGTTTGATGACATTGTTAATAAAAAATAAAAATGTCGAACGACAACCACTCACAAGCACAAGCAGCTACGGATAGGGAATGAATGAAATTAACCTGCAGCAGCGCCAGAGGGGGTGGGGGGGATCGGTCAGTGGACCCGTATTTCAGTACAAAGCCACCACTTGACCTTTAAACGTCACTTTTTTTTTTTGGACTGAGAATAGACGTCGGTTAACAGAGCGTTCCGGATAAAAGAATTTCGGATAATCGACGTTTTACTGTATTTCGAACCAGCCAGTCGTTGAGAAATGCGTGTGCCCCAAGATTTGATTCGTGAAGATGGCAGATCACTATAAATCATGGTAAACACATGCGGAGGGGTGCACAGTCTGAAGGGGAGGGTCTTGAACTGGTAAGATGTTACGTTTGACATGAAACGAAAGAGATGTTGGACGAAACGGTGTAGTAGAATGTGGATATACAAATCTTCGAGGTCAATGGAGATGGTGTATTTGTCTCTCAGAAGAGCTTCTCGAATGTGACAATCATTTCCATTTTCAAGTGCTCGTTGGATATGTAACTTGAGTTTCGTTGATTTAAAGTCAATCGCGTTTCGCCTTCTTCGAAATTACCCTTGCGGGGCTCCAGAATTCTTTTGTGTTTGTAGGGGATTTCGGACAGATATGTGTTGGAGGCATTGTTGCAGGGGGAGTTTGTGCTGCCGAGAACCCCGGTTTTGCCACGAGGGAACGATCGTGTGTACGACTTGGTGATGAAGCATTGGCGTAATTAGCGCATTGGCACATATTTTCTTAGTGTAACTGCCATTACTACTGGCGCTTAAGTTTTGCAATCACTTTACAATCGAAACGAAATGAATTTCCAAGGCAATGTTTACAAACATGACCGGTTTAGCGGGGTAATTGTTTTATGGTGAGGAGACTTAATACACTGCACTGATTACGGGACCTGGGCCTGGCCCACCAGTTGTTCGCATATTTAATTTTCAGTTTAAAAAGGGTAGAGGCGTTTTTACATCAAATTTTCCCTTTGTTTGTGAACGCAGAGTCTTACTTAGCAGGGTCTTATTTATCTGTCCTGCCTAACCTGAAGGGAGTTACACCTTTGGGCATAAAAACTGATCGTTTTCGTATTACTGGGGCTTTAAACAATGCCATTCAATAATGCACTCTTTAACATCAACAATGGAGAATTCCTTCTGCCTTCAGTGACATATGTTCCTCTTAACAACAATGAAAAAGTTTGCATTGTTGTCGGGCTAAATGAATCTCGATACAGTGCGATCATTTTTTATGCCCAAAGGTTTACATTTACATCGCTTTTAAGAGGTACTCCTACAGCTGCAGCTCAATTTCTGATACCAGTTCAACGTGTCAGCTCAGTAACGCTACCCATCAGTACAGTACCGATTCTGATACCACCGTCGGTCAAGTTCTAATAGTTTAAGTCTAACTTGGTCTTTTCCCCTTCCCACCTGGCATTTCACGGCAAATGCAAGCAGCCGTAATGCCGTCCCCCATTCACTCCATGATGAACCATGAACATGTATTATAAGGTACCAAACTTACCTTGGTGATGCAGTGGCTGTAATCACCACAAATCCGTTGAAGCACGGGATCGTTATATTTGGATGATGAAGCTGAAAAATCTTTAGGGGCTGGATCTTCTTCATTAACGCAGATGAGGTTGTTAATATCCTTTGTTGTCAAGTTGGCCTCAGGGTTCATTTCATCGATGACTCGATCTAAAGCAAAGATCATTTAGATTTTCTATCCGTAATAAAGACTCACCATTACCACTGCAAGATATTTTTCTTACCAGCCATGCCTTGCTTATTTACTTGGCGGTCGTAAATCTTTTTCTCAAGGCTGTTATCAGTTACTAGGCGATAAATGTAACATGGCTTGATCTGCCCGTAACGATATACACGGCACATAGCCTGCGTGTCATGGCAAGGATTCCATGAAGCATCAAACACAACCACTCGGTTAGCTCCAACCTGAAACCAAGAAGCATTCCATCAGTCACGTCTACATAGTGTACAAGATAGTTTGTTCATCGATACAATGTTGTTTAGCATTTTTTATACCTACCAAATTGATGCCCAGGGAACCAGCGCGTGTCGAGATCAAAAACACAAAAATGCATGGGTTGTTGTTGAATTCGTTGATCAGCTTCTCTCTTTCCAGAGCAGAAGTGCTACCATCCAAGCCTGTAAAGAGCAGTAACGTGTAATGTAATATCCACAAATTTCTAAAGTATAAAGCATTCTCCCCCCCAAAATCTTATTGATTCCCACCGAAGAAGCTCTTTAGCCAAGATAATCCCACTGAATAATAGTTCAAGGTTAATAAATGAAAAATTTGAAATTGCTTACCGAGTAATTTGTATGTATTTCATTTGATGTTCGAATCTAAAGTCATAGCAACCCCCCATTCAAACTTTCTTAGTTGGATCCAACATGCTTTTCCTCATCAAATTTGTAGAATTCTTCAAAACGTGTCGCTTCTGTTGCATTAGTGTGATTGTGATGGTAGTCAATATCGCTGTACGGCAAATTTTTAATCAACCTGCATTGATACCGTCATTTATGTTTCAGTGCTCAGTTGTGCGCAGAATGCTAACGCTTTCTCTTGATTGGAGCTCTTCCTGCCAGGAACGAACAACCGATAAGTGTGCGACTGACAGTGATGCGCAATAGTGGCCATATGAAACGCGCTCAAGTGGACTGTACCAAATAAAAGCAAATAAAATTCCAAGAATACAAATATTTAGATTTGCAGCTTGTTTATAATATTAATCCTTTCGAAACAGATATATCGCCGCTGCAAAACCCAGGCTAAAACACCCAACGAACGATATATTGTCGCCTCGGTGTAAATCCCCGTTGCAAAAAAAAAATTCCAAATTATTACAACGGAGGTATAATTCCGATTAAATTAGGTATTTTGGAATGTATATTTTCGGTTGAAATTAAATGATCATATTGAATTACCTTAATTGATGTTTTTGTTGGTAGTGTCATCAAAATTGACGTTATTAAAATGTCTTTTGTTCGCAGAAAATAGCCCTTCACTCATGCTGTCGTAACTCCATAACAATGAAATGCATGGCTGCCATCGTGGTCGCATTAGAAAGATGGAAATCCCCACTTCCATGCCTGCTGTGACTGACGTTATCCCACGAATAATCTGAGACTTTTTTGAACCTCTTTCAGTATCGCGCGCTACAATTGGTTCGTTCGTGGCACGTGGCCACTGAACGCGATGGGGCCCAGTCGCAAGTGACGAGTCAAGGTCACAGCCATTGGGGCTAGCACACACGCATCTCTTACAGAAAGCGGCAAAAAGTGTGATGCTGGCTGAAAACAGATCACTATACCGAAGTCCCTAGTACATTTTTGTACATTAATTTACAATACAGTATACTGTAATTATTACATATTCAATTTTTATACCTGGACCTGCAATTTTACTTCGATACATTTTACTGAAGCACGTAACACGTTTATGGTGGCCATGTTTTGTGGTCTTTTTTGCAAAAAACGATAAAAATGGCATTGGACCCGAAAGGGTTAAGTTGTTTGAAAGCTAGTTGAATGGTGCTTTACTTTTTTTTTTTTTTTTTGCAATTTCATGTCCGTGATCAGGAGTTATGAGGGAGATTTTGATTTATGGTATTAATGCTATCCCTATCCAACTCTTGATTCTATTTTCCTGATGGCGACAGAAGTGAGAACCAATAGGACTTTTCAAAATAAGATGCACATGTACTGAAGGCTGGAGCCTACAGGAAAATGAAGGTATTAATACCAGGACTGAACAAACAAATTGAAGTATTATATTAAACACTTACGAAAGTAGTTCTTTCCCCGACTCCACTTTTCATTAAAATGGTTGGGCACGTCATGCTGTGCCAAGTAGTCTTCAATAAGATTAAGAGTGAAGAGACTTTGACTGAATATGAGGACTCGGTCACCAACTGCCATCGACTGCTCCAGGATCACAAACAAAAGAATCATCTTCATGCTGTTGTCCACTATATTTGGCACATATTCCTTCATTAACAATTGAGCCTAAAAATTAATGAAAATGTTGAAGCATAATGTAATTTAAGAGATGAGGCTTACTTCATAAGTAACTTTTGCAGTATTGCTTACCCATTCAAAGTTTATAGTGCAATCAGCTTTGGTGACCGGTACAACTGCTGCATCTTGTTCCATAGGAGCAGATAAATTTGAATCGTCATTTTGTGTTTGTGGTGGATTTGCGCTGGGTGTTGGAACCTGTGACTGTACCAATGAAGGAATTGGTAACTTAGCGGGTTGTGAAACTTGCATTGGGACTTGATGTTGCACCTGCATTTGAACCTGTGGTGAACCTAGCTGTTGAACCTGCTGTTGCCCTTGCATTGGAACCTGCTGTTGCCCCTGCATTGGAACCTGCTGTTGCCCCTGCATTGGAACCTGCTGTTGCCCCTGCATTGGAAACTGCTGTTGCCCCTGCATTGGAGCCTGCTGTTGTCCATGCATCGGAGCCTGCTGTTGTCCATGCATTGGAACCTGCTGCTGTCCCTGCATTGGAACCTGCTGCTGTCCCTGCATTGGAACCTGCTGTTGTCCCTGCATTGGAACCTGTTGTTGTCCCTGCATTGCAACCTGCTGCTGTCCCTGCATTGGAACCTGCTGTTGTCCCTGCATTGGAATCTGCTGCTGTCCATGCATTGAAACCTGCTGTTGTCCCTGCATTGGAATCTGCTGTTGCCCCTGCATTGGGACCTGCTGCTGCCCCTGCATTGGGACCTGCTGCTGCCCCTGCATTGGGACCTGCTGTTGCCCCTGCATTGGAACCTGCTGTTGTCCCTGCATTGGAACCTGCTGTTGTCCCTGCATTGGAAACTGCTGTTGTCCTTGCACAGGGAACTGCTGTTGTCCCTGCATCGAAATCTGCTGTTGACCCTGCATTGGAACCTGTTGAGGGTTTTGATGTGGTGCTTGCTGTGGAACCTGTTGAACCTGCGGTGGAACTTGCTGTTGAACTTGCATTGGGACTTGCTGAAGTTGCTGTGGGATTTGTGGTAGAACTTGATGTTGCGGGGTCTGCTGCGGAACTTGCTGTTGAACCTGCATTGATCCCTGTTGTGGGACCTGTGGTGTAACTGGTTGCTGAGTCTGCATTTGACCCTGTTGTGAGGCCTGCTGAGGTTGAATTTGCTGTTGAATCTGCATTGGAACCTGTTGTAGTCCCTGCTGAATCATCTGCGAACCTGGTGCAGGTGGTGATGTTTTCGGTGTAACTGCAATACAGACAATTAACCATATTACTTACCCAAAATATGATAAAACAACTAGGCATGTGCGATATTCGAAAAGATTATAGAGCCGAGTATGCAACTTGTACTTGAACTCAGCTCGTTGTACGATTTTGACATTCCAATATAGCAAATCCATTGTCTCGATGACAGCTTTCCAGTGATGCAAATTAAAAGCCAGTAACTGAAACCGTTTTCAAGTCATAACTCTAAAATTCAAAATTATTTATGCACATTGATACTCATATTCCTTTAACAATTAAAAAGAAACTTGTAAACAAACTAAGACACCAAGTACTCAAACTCGGCTCGATACTAGATTCTTCGTTTGCAAACTTGGCTCGAATTAAAATTTTCCTACTCGCACACCCCTAAAAACACCATTAATTCACACGAATGCACCTATACTGTTTTTACCAATCCTAATCCTGGTAATCATTGGCAACTTAATGCTAGAATTTTTTATTGCCTCGGGTAGAAGTTCAGCAATAAGTGGTATAATGGGGTTACTTCAGATGAGAGCAGTTTGTCGAGAAGCATTACTACCGCTGGATTTAAGATCAAGCCTTGTTCTTAACCATGTTTTGGAACTCCTGGTTTTTCCTAAACAATTTTACGTGACTCGCTCTTCTGGTATTTTAGCCACTATACTATACAAAAATAACATTTACATTAGGAGTGTGCGTCGAAAAATTCGAGCCGAGTATGAAACTTGTACTCGAACTCGGCTCGCTGCTCGCGTCCATACTCGAAAAAAATCGAATCCAGCGAAAATGCGATAACTTTGTCAATTTTTGACCGATTTTGACATTCCAATATACCAAATCGATCGTCTCGACGAGAGCTTTCCAGTGGTGCAGATTAAAAGTCAATAAATGAAACCATTTTCAAGTTATATCCTTAAAACTGGAAAACCATGACTCACACAGTCAGCTAAGCACCATCTTTGTTCTTTTATCTTACCAAATTGAAGAGAAACTTGCAAACAAAATATTTTCATCAAATACTCGAACTCAGCTTGATACTCTATTCTTCTATTGCAAACTCGGCTCGGCTTGACTCGAATTAAAAATTTTCTACTCGCACATCCCTAATTTACATTGCTTTTCTGAATTTAGCAAAACAATGTGCTGTGCAGGGAAACCAATAATCAGGACAGGATCAGGGGTACACTGATACCATTTTTTGAAAATCTGATATCGATACTGGAGAGAGTACTGGGATGGAAGTCGACACTGATACAGACTTAATTTTTTTTTTTGCAAAACTGCAACCGCCGCTTATGGTTATTCAAAAACTGCGGAGCACAAACGAATTTGTCGATGCTCAAGCGATTGTGAGGTTGGATGGCATGTCAGGCATTGTTGGGTGGACTAGGATGACGTCTGGCGGGAGAGCTATGCAAGGCTTCGTAATTATTTAAAATTGGGCATTTGAGAATTAAATAGAGATTTAAACCATTAAATAAAGGGAAGTACAGTATTTTGAAGATAGGGTAGTAAGAAATAGTTGATATTTCAGATTTAGGATGCATTTATGCAATGACTCGCCTTTATATTCTCGCAGCTATAAGCTAGAATATATAAAATAAAATAGCTGAAATTCCATATACGATCTTCCAACACAGCGGTAGTTTAGGTCTACCGAAAACAATGAAAACAGTAAATTATAAGAGTTCCGGAGAGACTGGGAAAATTATTTCGTTAGGAAGAATTCTTTATGTTATTGTCACGGAATAAAAAGCTGCAAGCATTCTCAAACGATGTCGGCGTTAACTAATCTAGGTAGCGTTGTTACTATGGCAACTACACCTTTGCCATCATGATTAAAGTCTAGCGGCGGGAATGCAAAGACGAGTCGATGCGTAAATGAGCCCTCACAGTTGTCAGTGCAGTTACCAGGAATGATTTAAATGCAGACGTTTTAACAATAACTAACCATTACCTATTTTTCCTGTTTTATTCACAGTGCCATCTTTGGTAGCAGTTACTTCCTCCAAATCCAAGTCTTCATCATCCTTTAAGTCTTTTAAACACTTGTGCAGCACGTCAGGATGATTCCATATCTGTAGAAAACAAGAAGTAACATAACACAAACTGTTAAAACCACTAAGTTAACAGCACATAATTTAATCATAGTACAACCACAATGGTAACTATACCTTGCAACAAATTGCAAATGCTCGGATTGGGTTGCTCACGCCGTTACGATTTCGCAATTCGTTCATGAAAGTACGATACAAGTTACGTTGAATATCTGTCATGCGAACCAGAAGTACATGTTCTTCCTTTTGGGGAAGAGTTAGCTGAAGTACTGAGTGGCCACGCCTGAAAAATTAATTGAAAAAGTATTGAAAGAATAGAAAATTCCATCACTACAAGCAAGACAAATCTGCTGAAAACAAATGGTGAGAGAGAAAAAAAAATTTTAAACCTTCATTTTTTTTTTTACACGTACCTCTGCACAAAACCTTCTAGCAAACTGTGTAAAACGTGGGCACGGAATCTCATTAACCGAACATCTTGTGGTGTACTATCTGTGCACTGACCATTCTGAATTGGCCTCTCAAACATGTTGCAGAACTCTGCCCGTGTACCCAAGTAATTTGGTCGAACATAATCCACCATACACCAGTATTCAATTAGATTGTTCTGCAAAGGATAACCTGTAAGCACGACTCGCCGCCTGAAAAACAAAATCACATCAAGTTCAGAAAAACCGATGAAACAATCCAGTTGCACAATCAATGGTTTTAATAATTACGACTGCAAAGACGGCATGTAGTTATTTAAACAAAGTTATTTATTTAGTCAGCGAATACTGCCTATGACTTCCAAATTAATCCAGTTTGAAATCAAATCAGCTTGGATGGTGGAATTAAAGCAAAATTTTAGCCAAAAAGGTTAAGGCAACTGTATAAAAAAAGAAGTACACTTCTAACTTACTTTGTACGGACATTTTTCAAAACTTGTGATGTCGTTGCATGGCAATTCTTAATGCGATGCCCTTCATCACATACCACCAGGTCTGGTCCAGGGCGTACCAAGGCTTGCTGGATCACTGCAAACACACAAACTTTGTACTTTAGTTGTCTAAACAACTTTAGTATGTTTTTACGAGCTTGTGCCTTCATAGTTTATCTGTATTCAATTCCACACAACAGCGATATAGGGATGCGAGGTTTTAATATTTTGGATTCCGATTCGATTTCGATCGAATTTGGGGAAGAACACCTCGATTTCAATTATTATTATTCGATTTCAAAATTCATTTTTTATTTTTTTACTTAAACTATTTTGTTTCAATTTGTATCTATAAAGGCTAGCCTTTGAAAACATTATCAAGTTTTCAGTAATTATAGTCCTGTAAACTAATGATACTCAAATACTTGCGAACTAAACTTTGAATTGTAACACAAAGTTAGAAAGCAAGCTTCCACCTTCCCCTCCCCCCTTTAGAATAGCACCATCCTTAAATTTTATTTGGAATCGTCCACGTGGCCCTACCACTTTTCATGTTCTGTGCATTAAACCTAAATTTTTGATTAAACTTATACTGGAGTCTAAAACAAAATCTTACTGTTTTAACTTAGGGCATATTTTAGGGCAATGGCTACACTATTTTAGCCATGGTTAACATGGTACCGTACATAGCTGCCACAAAATGAAGTCATTGCACATTTTTGACTAAAGTTAAGTTTTACTTTATTATAGTTTTTATGTTAAACTTTATTTAAGTATATTTATTGAAAAAATTTCACAAAATAGAAAATAATTCGTCTCGTTACTCCGCGGGATCTTGTTCTCAATGAGTATTGCGTTAATCGTTGGAAATCTCGTTACTCCACGTTAATCGAATTTGTTCGATTTTGATTTGAACGGATTCGATTCGCTTCGAGAACGTAATAAAATCGAAAGTTTCGATTTTCACACAGTCCTACAGCGATACCATCAGCTTTTTGGATATGTAAAATTGATGGCAAGGTCGACACTCAAATGGCTTATTTTCAGTTTCACAGTAGTTCTATTAATGTTTTTAGTGGCAAGGTGGCTGTGCCTCCTTCCTTCCCCATTCCTTCCGTAATACATGCACACTACGGTTTTTAAACTATTTGTAAAAAAAAAAAAAGCATAGGCCCAACCTACACTTCCATTTGAAGTTAAAAATGTATCTATTCATCCTCTTAATCATACATCTTCAGAAGCATAATATAAGCATAACCGATACCAACTTTAACGATCCGATACCGATTCAGGTTTAAAAATTTTGCCGATACCAGTACACACATCCAATATGTAATCCCAATTTTTTTATTTTTTTTTAATTAGTGGTGTAGTTTCATTCATAAGTCCAATAATTATAGGAAGATACTCTCTGATTTCCAGAGTAAAACGATGTACCGTAGTCTCAAACGATGTACAGTAATCTCAAATGGTTCTAAGAGTTATCGATGTTTCAGCGAAGGTTGCCGATGCCAACACTACAAATATCACGAAAAACATCGTTGAAGCTCATACAGTGAAACTTTTTTTTTGAAGGTTGATTGGTTTGGTATACTTTTGTTTGTTCAGAAGTGTTCGGTGTTCAGCTCAGTTCTGGTTTGCTCGGTTTGGTAGAATGTTCGGTACAGTCTTACAAATTAAGGCTGCATCAATACTGCTACTGGATTGAATCGGATCGTTTTTTGGGATACTGCAATTTTGCTTGCTGAAACCGTGTTCGTTTCGCTCTTGTCGTCTATTTGGTATCGGCAATTTTTGCTGAAACTCAGGAACCGTTCGAGATCACGACATGCGGTTTGAGGCATTTTGCTCAGGCAATCACTGAGTATTTACCTAGTTATCTTAACTGTTCACTACCATTATACAATTTTTCACTTTAATAATTATTGGACTTTTGAAGAAAACTACACTCTTACGACAGTTGACACACAAAAATAACCAATTTTGGAAGTATCGTTAAAGCTATTGGTAAAATTGTTAAAACTGGATCGAAAAAGTTGGTATCGGTGCAGCCTTACTATTTATTAAGGCTGCACCGATACCAACTCTATCCCACGTCGATATAGAACCGGTTTTAAAAATTTTGCCAGCATTGGTACTGATATCCCAAATTGTATCCACAATTTTCATCAACCGCGTAGTTTTTGTGCAAACATCCAATAATTATTAAATTAAATTTTTTTAAACAGTAACCCACAGTTAAAACATACCTAGGAAGATACTCAATAATTTCCTGAGAAAAATGCATAGAACCATAAGTCGTAATCTCGAAGGGTTCCAGAGTTATCAGTATTTCTGTGAAAGTTGGCGAAACTGCAAATATCGGCAACCGATCTGATCCAGTATCGGTATCGGTGCAACCTTACTGTTTATATTTAATGAATGTGATGGGTTTTCATAGTCATCTTTCCTTGAATTGGACACTGTTACTGTGTACAATTTGTCTTTATTATGGAAAAGTCTGTCATAAGTACCAAATGATACAAGGGTTCAAAACTCGAGTACAACTATTATTATACGAACCATAACAACATGCATTCTCCTACTTTACTTAGAATCGTTTCCAGGAGTGCCATATTTTTTTAGAATGCTCTTATGAAATTATTTAAGTTTAATACCAAAAGAGGACGTCTTGATGTTTCTTTTACACATACACTTACCACTCCAATTTTATTAGAAGGCTAAATGAAAGATTTTGTTAGCATTTTACTACTGTAAGAGTTAAGGCTGTGCCGATCAGCATGCCGAACAGATTTCGATCCGATCAGCCACAAATTGATTGATGTACCGATCCGATTTAACCGAACCAATCGCTACAGATTTTTAACAATTTTTTTTTCTGGCTTACACAAAATTGTATGCTAACAAGTTTGTAGGCAAATGCAAACATTGGAACACATTTTTTTACCCAAATAAAAGTACATATTTGTCCGCTATTAACCTTAGCCTACACAATGTAAAACATGCAGGCCTAGCCTTAATTAAAACAAAAGGTAACAAAACATGTGATGAAACAGAATTTATTTATTTTCAAGGGGCCTGGCAAAAATCGAAAATCTGTAGGTTTTTGTTCGCCGATCAGCACAAAATCTGCCAAAAGCTGTTTGGTACATCCTTAGTAAGAGTAGAACTGTAAAAAGGGTTATATTATGAACCCACACTCCCACAACATACGAAAGTGAGGAAGTCAAAGAGTAACCTTGCAATACAAGATTTTTGGGACCGAAAGAGCATATCATCGTTGAGGTCAATAAGCAACAACATAACTCGACGTTAAGGTCCAGCCAAAACCCTCAAATTTGAAAGACGTGGCCAAAATATAAGGATCGTAATCCAAGCTCAAGCTCAGCCGTATTAACACTTTTCAGTGCAATTCACTGATATTTATTTATTTAGGAATATCAATTGTCTTACACTGCAGTAACTCTTTGTTTCGCTTCTCTGCATCAGCATTCACGGGTTTGTCAGGGTCATCTTGGCGGCCAGCTTTTCTTCGTTTGTTCTTGATTTGTAGATTCTTGCACAAAGTAAGTAGCCGATACATTTCATACCCAATCATGAGTACACCACCTTTTTTATGCCATTCGCCTGCAATGAAAGTTCCAACCAATGAATACCAAATGAAACTGTGTGATGCATTTACAAAACATAATAATTTTGTACAGTAATAAAGCCCTGCTACTGGACTGCTGATCTCGCTACAAGTTGCATTACTGTGTTTTGGGAGTTGTACTATTCTAATTCCTAGTGTACTTCCTAGTGCAAAAATCTTTCATTAACATTTGAATTGCAAATAACTAAGGATCGACCGGGTCGCAATAAACAAAGTCCGAGCCGAGTCCGAGTAATTATGAATACCCACCGGGCCGAGTCAGAGTAGTGAACCGGGTCGTAGATTTCCAAATTTTTCTTTATAAAGTTTAGTATACAGATTTTTTTTTATTTTTTTTTCATTTTTTTCTTTTTTTACTTTAAGTCATTTTCATTTTGCTTTCGTCAATTTCTTCCAAATTATTAGGCATTTGAGGCGTACATGTGCAACCCTGCTATGCCCGGTACAAGGAAGAACGCCAGAAAGGATGGTAATTGCAGGGTTTATTCCAGGGCCACGCGGTCTGTCCTTAGGAGATGTTGTCCAATGGTTCAAGGATGCTCTGATCAGGGCTTATAGCAGAGTGGCACGCTTCAGGAAGAGTTCTTAGCTGGTTAGGGACTAGCTCCCAGAGTGAGGCTGAAGGGGGCTGCAAGACCTTAAGTACCTAGAGCTGCAGCCAGTACCTGCCACTGGTGGTGCAAGGCACTTCCTGTACTATATCCTGGTATCCCACGAGCCATCTCTGCTAGCAGCTACCCCTAGGGACAGGCAAGGCCAGAGCCATCCTGACCACTGATCTCCAGGGACTGGACCATACATCAAAGTACATAGCATGGAGCCATAGCATCAAGGTAAGGTCCTAGCTTAAGGCCTTAAGGCCCTAGCACTAAGGCACTAAGGCCCTAGCTTAAGGAGTAGGAGGAAGCTGTGGAAACTGTCATTGCACATGGAGCATTTGCATAGTTTCTCAACTAAGTGAAGCTTGTTTTTGTTAAACTTATTTAGCGCAACTGACATCCGGAAATTGTATTTTTGCTCTACATTTGAAAAATCGTTTCAGTTCTTGGATTTGGTTAATAAAAAAAGTCCAGTGCTGTTTTAGCAAATTTCAAAACACATAGGAAATTAAAATAAGTTTTTGGAGTTTCAGATAATTATTTTCTGGTTGTGAGTGTTGCTTTTTATCCCACATGAAATGTCCTGTTTGGCATGATTTCAACAAGGACGCCATGGTTCCATTCAGATTTCACGGAGGGGTTTATGCTTCGTTCGTCGTTGAAAATCACGAGAAACGAAGTTTCACAATAATAAAAAATTAAAAGAGCAACCACACCGCAAAACTAAAACGGAAAAGCAGCCAGCAAACCTTAACACTATTGATGATCAGGTGAGAAAAACGTTAGTAACTAACGCCGACTTTCGGACGCGTTTTCTCAAAACGAAGATTTTCAATTTTAGTTCATTACTGCCCGTAGAAAAAATCATCGCTAAAACTATTACAGCCATTTATTTGATTTTTTCTGTGCACCTTAATGAATATCTATTGCGTGCAAGTAGTTGTAGGATCCTCCTCCATAAGGTAAAATGAATCTATGAAAATAAAAATAATTTTTCAACAAAAAATTATTACCCTGTTTGTACTCGGTCGAATTTTTACCGAGTCCCAGCCGGGGCAAAAATAGCATTACCCGGTATCAGGTTGGGTATTTACCCAGACTCGGTCGAACCCTACAAATAACTCAAAAGTGCTTTTCCATAGAGATTGTTTCAAACCAATACAAATTCGAGCAGCAAGATGTGCAAGTTATACTTAATTCTCCTCAACCTTGGTTTTAGTACAGTGTAACAACTCACCTATGAGAAGAGCCCGCGACTCCATACTCTTCAAGTTATCGTTCAAGGCATGAATGACAAAGTTGCGGGGCCTTACTTCCCCACTTTCCACTAAGTAGGGAGGAACATCCTCTGCTAATGGAACCCACATGTTGAATTCTGCCACCCAGTTCTGAATGGTGTTGATTGGCACAATGATAAGAACAGTTTTGCCCTCTGTGTGACGTAGGAATACATCTACAAATGACACCACCTACAAAAAAATGAACATTAAAATGGTAAGTATGAGGAAAGTGAAACTTGCGACAAGTACGTAGAATAAGTGGGATCACAAGTACATTACAACTTTGCAGAAAAATCACAAAGTGCATTAAGAAAGGAAAAAAAACATTGCACCCTTAGAAAGAATACAAAATTACAAGCCAGTAAAATACAGAACACTTCTATCATTTTCTTGCTATCACCCCCCGCCCCCCCAAAAAACTAGGAGTTTGTCAAGCATCTGTTAGGAACAACGAATGTTAGATATAATCGTGGAAAATGTTCCATGGTATCTCGGTAACCAACCCACAGCGTCCCGGCATCCAACCTTAAGCGTACCGGTAACTAACCAAAGACTTCCAGCTCCACCCAGGTAGTGACCACGTTACCAGGTTACGGTAGATTTTCCATATACGGTCAGACAATGAGCACTTTTCTAAACTCGCCGGAAAGCTTAGCAAGGTCACCTCAGCTCACCATTCTGCCGAATCCACTGACTAAAGATTGCAGACCAGCAGTTATTCTTTGCTAGAATTATTTACGTAAATGCAATTAACACATGGTGGAGATTGCTGTTACAGAGTCCTCAAAAAGTTACAAAAAGGTAACAAGTTACGCGACTATAAGTAATAACCTTATTTTTCGGAGGGTATTTAACTTAAACCTTCTTCGCAACGCCCTTGACAATGCAACTACAATGGTCACACAATGGTGAGCATGTGTGCTCAAAACACTTCTTTCGTGACACTGGCCACCATTTTGCTCACTGACGTATCAACCGCCGACTCTCTTCCAAAACTATTCATGCCTGACGTCACTTTTGGTGGAGGCTGTAAGTTTTGGTGCAATCTGCTTGTGAGTTGTTAGATTTTAGTTAAGTACTCAGTATAAAGGCTCCGTTCCAGCGTCGGGTAGTGACTCCTACTGTTGCAGCCCAACTTTGCTGCGTAGCTCACATGATTGCTTGACACGCCCAATTGTAGGAGAACTGTTAGAATTTTGAATTTAACAGAGATTTTCAGGACATTTAAGAGATTTGAAGATTGAAAATAAAATAAAAGGAGAGTGTTTATTTTAGCCTACCACTGATGTCTATACAGTACTGCCTAGAGTACGCTACAAAGAATTTACGTGCGCTAAATATGCACAAAAACATAACTAGCGCAGCAAATACAACTGCACTTTAAAGCCTCAACAAACACAGTAAGCACAAATTCTTGACTAAACTTCATACTTCAGTCCTTGGGCCAACATGGATTGGATGGCTTTCTTTTTGGGTAAGATCTTCGTTATCACATCTACGGCATTTTGACTTGACCACTCATACACAAAGTCCAATACTTTTTCAGCTACTTGTTGTCTGAGAAAATGCCACTTCTGACCTACGTGTTTGCTTCTTTCGGAAGTTACTTTCTTTTTAAAAACAGGTAGCACTAGGTGTTTATGGCGATTTTGTCTTCTACAAATTGTCCCATACCAATTTCGTTTTAAAAACTCTCTTAACTACAAGGTTTCTTTTGTGGCGTGGCACATAGTCATATACTCAGCTTCCACAGTTGACAGCGCTTTGCCTCTTGCTTCACCATGAGATCACTGCTACGGCTAGGATACAGGTGTATCTGCTGTATGATTTTCTGTCCGCAATACTGAATGCCCAATCCGAATCGGAGAAGAACCTTGCCTTCAGTCACTTCCCGACTGATGGAAGCCGTATACGATCCTAGTAGCCTACATATGTAGTCGTCTCTGCTTTTCTCCACAAATGGCTCTGGTTGTTCCGTATAAGAAGCGTTCCGTTTCAGTAAGAGGTAGTTATGTCCATTTGATGAATCTTCCATCCAAGTTCTACAGCAATGGCAATTAGTATCCATACAGATTTAAGCTTTATGACCAGCAAGAAATTTTTTTTGTAGCTCAATCTTTTTTTTGGGATGAAAGCTCTTGTTACTAGCTTAGCTCGGTAGCATTCCTGTTGACCGTCTATAGAGAATTTCTTCTTAAAAACTTATCTATATTTTATCACTTTTTTCCCTCTTTGGTCGAGGAATGAGTTACCATTCTTGGATGACTCTTAGGTTGGTCATTTCTTCTTCCATTGCTTGTTTGCAGGATTTGGCTTCTGGTCCTTCTAAGGCATCTCCTTGTGGTTCCACATCAACTTGCTCTTAGGTAGCATTACACTTTAGTTAGAAGCCTCTATTTTCTGCCCGCAGCTAATTATCGGTTTCGACTTTTGTCAATGGCAGTTCTGTAAGGCCTTGGTCGTAGCTGTCTTCAACTATGCCAAAGAATTCTACTTGTTGTTCTTGGCACGTTTTCCATTTCTGCTGCATGGCAACGCGGAGATATCTTCAGCCTTCCCATCTTCAATGGAAATTTCCAATCTCTTGGTGAGCTTCTTTTCTTATACGCAGAATTCTTTCGAATCGGGAAAGCTGCTTCTTCAAGTCATACATCACGACCGATAATGTTTATAGCTTCCTTGAAGCCCTAAAGTTTGTATCTCTTTACTCCATCAGGGTACCTATGAAAACCGTTTCCACTGCTCGGTGGCCAAGGCCCAGGACATCTGAAGTGACTCCAGAAGGCAACAGAAACAATTTTGCATCTGTATTTACTGATGTCTAATATTTTTAAACGCTTCATAGACTAGGCTACTGAAAGAAATGGAAATGTTAAACTGTCAAAACAAAGCAAACATGAATGCAAACATTTAATGATGCAGTACTTAGTGGACACCGTAGTCAATTAAATTATATATGCAGTAAGGGCATAAGGGGGTTGACATTGACAGTCAATTTAATCCTAAATGTTCAGCATACGCAAGCACAAAATTGAATCATTACACCTAGGGGAATTCTTACTTGAAACGTTTTTCCTAGTCCCATGCTGTGAGCTAGAATACAGCCAAAACCTGTACTAGTCTTGAAGCGTTCTAGAGATTCAATTAAGTTGTCAAATAAAAATCGAATACCACCAATCTGCAAAGTACAAACAACACAGATTTAAAAGCAAAATCAAACCACAACTACGTCTAGCTGTAAGAAAATAAGCTTTTCATTTGGTCAAGCTGACTGCATCAGAAAGACAAATGATGCCGCAGTAACAGAAATACACACACCCTGTCGTAGCAATCAAGATGGTTGATTGAAAGCCAGTGTGGGCAACCGTTTGGACCAGAAAAGCTATCCAAACTTACACATAGTGATCTTCTAAGTTATTTTCAAGTTACGTACATGCATTGGGACCAGAGGGAACCAGTGCATGAACCAGTGCAGGCCACATATGACATGATAATACTGGAGGATACTTTCATAAATGTTTCTTTCGTTTGCATTCGTAGACCATGCATTGTCTTGTCCAGGCAGTTAAACTCTGGGATCCAACTCCAAGAAAATCCGGAGTTGCCTAAATCCTACAAAGCGCCCAACTCCGGGAAAACCTTTAGACTCTCGCCACGAATTACTTCACAAAGAAATGATGTTTTCAGCCCGAACTATGTTGTATTTGATGCAGTTTTTTTTTTTATAACAAGTTTTTTTTTAAGATTTAGGTACAGCATTACATTTTGATTTAGCTATCAGAAGACTAATTCTACTACAGTTAACCCCATTATAATGATATCTGTTAGAACAATAAACCTGTTACAACAATGATGTTTTTGAGGATCTTCAAGCAACAATGCATGCAAAAAGAGATTATTTACAACAATAAACCTGATATAACATTGTACTTCCAAGAACCCTGGGACATTGTTACAAAGAAGTTTCACTGTACAGTTTGACCAAATTGCTGACATAGAAAATTCCCAGCTATCCTACTGGAAGGTTTGGCAATATTCAGGTAGCTCAATTATTAAACTTAAAAAGAACTTGTAGAATGTTAAAAAAAAAAGTAAAAGCCGGAAAGCGTACGAATATTCATTAAAACTCTGAGTTTCGGCTCCTCTCACAGCCATTATCACGAGTAGCAAGTAAAAACAAATTACACATAACACAAGAAAGTCAAGAGTCAAGTTACAAGTAAAATGTCCCTCTTAACAAGGTAGAACTTAATAAAACGTGAAAAAAAAAAAGACAGAATTGTAAAAAAAATAAATAAAAAAACATAAAACTAGAGGGGACTTCGATGTGTGCTTGTTGTTGCCACAAGCACTCACCAAAGTTCCCTCTAGTTTTAAATTTTTCAAATTTTTTAACGTTCTGTCCTTTTTTTTTTTTTTTACAAGTTCTAGCAAATTCTGCCTTGTTAAGATGATCATTTTACTTGCAACTTCGTGCCTTTTTTATTTTATTTGTAATTTGTTTTTACTTGCTACTCCTGATAATGGCTCTTGAGATGAGCCGAAACGCGGAGTTTTAATGAATATTTGTGCACTTTCTGGTTTTTACTTTGTAACAGGCAGCTCAGTGGGCAGAGCAATTGACACATATTCAAATGACTAGGCTTAAACTCCAAACTTGATGATGGATCTTGAAAAATATTTTCCGCCTCACATTGGCCTTCACTGTAGCACCGCGTGTAATCTATCGGTATTTGTTTATCTGGTTTCATTCGATTCCAGTAATTTAAACACTGGATCAAAACGTCAAATAATTGCAAAAATTTGTTGAAAGTATAGCCTAATTAAAGCTCCTCTGGAAAAAAAATAACACAACTTTCTTTCGGTAATGGACATGTAAGGTAGGAAACATGGCCTACATACTGAAGTTACCTACGTAAACAGAACTCTAATCCCCTCCTTTAGGTGATTTAATTTAGGTCACTTTCTGCTGTATTAAAATAAATCTGACATAACTTAAACCACACACAACCCTGTACCAATTTTACACTGGCCAACTTCCACCAAACACTGAGGTTTATCGACAAACCTGGTGTGGTTTGCACATTCGTGCACATTGAGGGGCCAGGAACACATCTGGTTCTTCAGGAGGATGACCAACATTTACAAGTACGCGTCCTTGGGTGTCAGGCTGATTGAAAGTGTCATTGGTATGTGATCCGCTGTTGTTGGGGTCGACAGGGTCATCCTCAGTCTCATCATCTGATTGATCGCTTGTCACCATAACAACATCGTTATCTTCTTCCGACGAACTGGTAATATCTATCACATCTGCCAAAAGAAGAAGGCAAACACATTGAAGTAGCAACATGGATAATTCACACAATTTTGCTGTGCTTTGCCGATCAAATAGTTAGCCTAGCTCAATAATATTATAAAATACAAAACAAAACAAGACAAAAATCTATAAACAATACTTAACCACAGGGAATTCATCAAATAGTAGCTTGGAATCGATACTGATCCAGTTTGGCAGATGCATCCCAAAAAAAATTTAAATACTCGTGAGAGTTAAAATAAAGAGTTAAAACGAACAGTTAAAACTCTATATGACATAGATTAGGAAGGGTACATCAACAAACACTTAATATAGCCTTAACGATGCAGCCAAGCTTCACAAGCGGTATGTGTGGCTTCGTATGGCTGTGGCATTGCTAGGTTACACAAACGAACGACACAGAGCGTATTACAATCAGTGTTGGGCAGTACCCGACATTTTTGTGACGATGCCGGTACCAGTCTAGGTATCGCGGTACTCGGTATTTAACGGTTCATAAAATTTGGCAGTACTTCCTTCGGTACCTCCAGTACCAATGGTATTTTTTTTAAGTAGCCTAATCAAGCTAATTAAGGTTGGAAATGGAATCATCAATTTCATTTATGTAGCCCCTCCTCCTCCATAAAAAATACACATATTTGGCTCCACTTTTATCCATTGTTTAGAATTCCAATTTTACCATTATTGATCTTTAACTGATTATTACACTGATTTGAGCCCTACAACACAAGGACTGACTGAACTATTGTTATAATTTTAGCGCCTTTTTTCATATTAAAACATTACCGGTATTTTAACAATGCACGGTATTTGGTACCGGGGTACACCGTGAGAACTGGTATACCGCCAACACTAATTTCAATGAAACGCCTTCAGGATTGTTTATGGTAGGAAAAAACATACTTTTATTTGAAGTGAATGCAGCAAACAGAATGGAACGAATCAACATTGTAATGTTTGGAGAGAGTGATACACTGAAGCGGTATCAACGTCAAATAGCGCTGGCCGTGTGTTGCATTACACTGCATCGACCAATGAAAGCTTCAGGATATTTTCTTACTGATTTAGTTTTAAATTTGGCCAATGAATATAGATTTAGAGTGATAACACCACAGTAGGTTTCGAAAAGTACTGAAGGGTGTAGGGATCGAGCGAATCCAATCCGAACCGGAACTTTAGGAATTGTCTAGACGATTTACAAAAACTTCGCTAATTTTTGGCTGACTTCGACATTCCAAAACAGTACATCATTTTAAGTATTTTTTCACCAGCTTCCAATGGAGCTAATTTCAAATGGCTAGCATAAGCTGTTGAGAAGTCATAAGGGAAAAAACCAATGAACAAGTTGTGAAAATGTGTACTCCAGTATTTAAACGTTACTTAATTTATTACTTTATTCAGCTAACGAAAAAATTTAGCCTGTATAAAATGCAAAGAGCTGAAACAATCAACATAGGTTGTATTTTGGATTCGGTTAGGATCTGGATCCGATTCGCGAAATCTTGTAAACAATTCGGATCCGATCCGGATTTGGTACAAGTAGATTCGGTCGATCCCTAGAAGTGTTATTACCGTAAGTCTGCAGTAATTGGACAAATTTAGTAGATGTTCAAAAGAACAAATTTCTGCCTGAGAAATTCTCAAATTGGGTAATTAAATAATTATTTAATTGAAATTTTTAAGTAAGTTTTAAAAAAATAAATTAGTTAGGCCTATTCTAAAAGTACCCTCACCCATATTTTTACATTGTATTTTCTCTTCCAGGATATACGCCTAATGCTTAGTGAAGTTGACATACCTGAAGATATTTTCTTTCGGGATAAATTACTAGTTGAGACACAATCAAGCCTAAAGATTTTTGCAGCCCGAAGGCATAAGCATCTTAGCAAAGCTTTGCATGCTTTAGGATTTTTTGCTTCCCGGATATGTTTCTTGCACTGGGATTTCAAATCAAACGCACGGTTTAGATCAAGATGGCGGCTCATGGTTCAGGAAACACTAAAATGCTAATCAAAGGATGCCAGCAACATAATGCAAATAAAGTCTTAGCATCCATAAACACACAGCAATCAAAAGTAACATATTATGCTCCAGTAATCACCGTTCTTCTTCGGATTTTAAGGTTACTTTGATGACTACTCCCACAAACTTAAACGAGTCAATAGTGGGTCCATCCCAAAAATGCAAAACTGTTACCAATTATTACAATCGGTAACAGAACTACGACAATGCAAGCTCTTGAAATTAATTTTCTTTTCCGAAACCTCTTCGATACTCATTTAATACAGCAACTTTTTTTTTAAATCAATATTTTTTCGATACCTTCGATACTAACGATTTTCGACATCCAAGACACTCAACACTGTCTGGCAAATTTTTGACAAAGTCAAACAACGATGCCTTTTAAGTTCGATGCCATTTTTAGCTTTTCCATTGAACATGGCCAAACCATGGCATGCATGTCTAAGTAAAATAAGCTTTAGTGTGTAATTAGACTACTGAAAGTGCTAATGAGAATTTCCAATTTGTCCAAATCTTGGACAACTTTAGAATGGTAACATTCATTCATTGCCTTTTCTTCCATACAGCATCTTTTTTTGACGTGCTTAGTACCGTGCAGGCAGGGGTGTAAGATACTGTCGAATTTCGATACTGATACTTTCTTGGTATCTGTAGTGGTATCGAAAATAAAAAAAAACTTGCACGATGAGCGTTATTTTGATTGACTTTAATTTGAACTTAAAAAGGTTAAATCTGTCATTTAACACTGCTGCTTTTTTCATATCCGTAATTGTTGGTTTACTGATCTGAACAGTAAAAATTGTGCCCCGAAAATTGTGCCCTGAAAAGTGATACATCCAGCCATAAAAAACGGCTAGGGACGCAGCATCAATAAACTAACGATTAATTTTAGTTATTGAATGCTGGTAATCGGCAACTACAATGGCTAAAATCGGACATTTTATAAATTATGAGAACACAAAGTGACAACCACCTTGAAGACACAACAACAACTAATCTCTTAAATTTCCGAAGAATACTCCTTTTTTCTTCACCTGAAAAAGAGGATTATTCTTAGAAAATTTAAGAGACTAATTGTGTCTTCTAGGTAGTTATATGTGTTCTCATAATTTATAAAATTAATTTTAGTAAAGTCTCACCAAGCACAGCAAGATTTGTGAAGGGTCTCGAAAATCCAAAAGCAAGCAAGCACACCCACAGAGGTTGGCTACCACGCAGGACGCTGGATCGATCTTATGACCCACTAAAGTACCGAGGAGTATGGTTGGGAAAAAAGTCCAACGTCAGGTGATGTGAAAGTCGTAACAACCCAACAGTACGTAAATAGACTACGCAGACTCTACACATCAACTTTCAGAAAGAAACAATTTGATAAATATTTAATAAAACTGAATTAGAATGTAACCGAATTGCAACACACAATTTTAAGCAGTGAACTGACCATCAGAAGATTCAAAGCCAAAATGATCCATTAGAAGAATTTAAGTTCAGAAGGTCACTCAAAGCCGATCGAAAAAATTTCCAGAATATAATGTAGTAGAGTATAAGCAATTCACAAACCAACAGTCACAATCACCGCCTGGGATTAAAAGGTGCGTACACATTTTCACAATTAAGAAAATTGTAGAAGACTGAGCACATCGACCACCTAAGTCGATGCCCAAGCAAATTGTTGAGATCCAAGATGGCGACACAGGCTATAGTAAAGTATCATGCAGCACCCCCATCTGGTGGGAAGGCCACATAACCTTTTGATTAAGTCATTTGAGCATTAAACGAGCGATTTAAACTATATACTAAAGTGAAGTATTCTGCAGATTTTTCAGTATTTTGCAGAACCACAACTTTTGCAAACAGTAACCAAACAACAATCCATTTGCTCAATCAATGCAAAAAAAAAAGAAGAAAGAAGCCTAAAGAGCTATTTAAACTGACCTTTCTTAAACCTTGCTGTTGGAGGCATCCGTGCTCTTGATCTCCTCAGAGGATCAACCATACCAATATCGTCGTCATCGTCATCTTCCTCATCGTCTTCCTCACTTGTTGGGATTTCGCTTTCACTTGTGCTGCTGCTACTGCCTAGCATTATTGGGTCCTTTTCACCCCCTTTTTTCGGTAACCGAGCAATTGTTATTGGTTTCTTGTCTAGTGTCATAAGTGAAGCAGGAGAAACTACAGTCACTTTAGGTCCTCCCGTTACAGACACTACTCTTGTAACCACTGTAGTTACAGCAGATGTCACTGTTGCCGCTGTGGAAGCACCTGCTGTAGTGGTGATGACTACGGTAACCATTGGGGCAATTGTTTTGTTCAATGTTGAAACCATTTTAGTCTTTGTGAGGGGCCACTGAGGCATAGGTGCTATTTTGGGCACAGCAGCACTAGTGGAAACGGCAGGAGACGTGTTGTTGGACATCGTGACAACAGGCTTAGTCTTGACCATGGCATAACTGTGTCTCGCAGCTTCTGCTTTCTGACGTTCCATCCATTGCTGATGTTGCCGGTACAATTGACGTTGTCTCTCTTCTTGCTGCTGCTGCTGTTGTTGTTGCTGCTGCTGCTGTTGCTGTTGTTGCCGCATCATCATCTCCTGTTGTACACGCATTTGAACTTCCTGAAGACGGCGCCGCCTTTCCATCTCTTCCTTCTGAGCGACTAATGTTTCAGCCTCTAACTTGTCTTCCGTAAGAATTTCCCTGTGTATAGAAACACGAGGTGATTAAATAAGTGAAGCAGGAGAAACTATAGTCACTACCAAAAGCTACAGACAAAATGATTTACAATGGTCATCAGTCACAATCTGTCGGATCAAAGTGCAATTCTCCGCGAGAGATTTTACACTCGACAACTAGGCAAAAAACTCTTCTTATGTCAGGACTACATCAACCTTTTTTGTATTAGAAAAAAAATGTTGCTTATTACTGCACAATTTGCGCCTCAATTTAATACTTTGGAACATATAAAAATGTTAGTTTGGAATTAGAATTAAAATTAACGTTTACACCAACTTGATATTACATAAACAGTGTACTAAAATGAATACAAATTCTGTGTTATTCCACAAGTAATTGGGAACTCTGTAAACGTGTCGAATGCCCGGTAGCAGAAAATTCTTCCACGTTCTGTGACACGATTTTCAAAATGCAAGTTTTCTGGAATAGGGAGGGGTTAGAAGGGGATGGACTGTCACATCAAAGCTGACATCAACGTTGTAAGCATTTTCAATCAACACTACAATACATGCAAGGTGTGAAACAAAGTTGCAGTTAGTTTAACCATGGGTTTCTTGCATTCTTGCCTGACTACAATCCAGATCACTGCAACACGGGATAAAGTCATTTTACTTCCTTTAGTAATGGACTGGGAGGCTCCAAGATATACGTTGGACAAGCAATACAATATTTTATTATTCTTTACAAGAATGAAACGAATAAGAATTCAGCACGCAACTATTATTCTAGTACTGGTATTTTTCTTTAAAATCATAAGAGCTCGAATTTCTGCTGCAGGGAACATAAAATTTGTGACGTACATTGTGCGTTTCACCCTTTCTGCTACAGGGGTCGACTGCTTGCAATTTTTTTATGGTCCTACATTTTATTTATTTTTAAATCATGGAATCGTTAAACAGGTTTAAAATTTCAACTGCAATACAGAAACTTAACACTGCTTACCTAATATTCCGCCGCCTGTTGATGGCTTTTTTGTTTTTCTTGTCTTCGTCTCCATCGTCATCGCTGCTACCCTCATCACGAGTCTTGGCACTTTTCTTCTTACCGCCTTCCTTTTTCACTGCTTTCTTCTCACCACTTTGAGACTGTGGAGCTTGGCTAGAAACCGTCTCTTCCCCGACGGGCTTCTCTGCCTTGACTGAAGGGTTGTTCCCGTACTGCTTCATGAGTTCTGTTCCTGGGTATGGGGGTGGAGCTTGCTGTTGGGCTGGCTTCAGTTCAGTCAAGTAAGGTGATTGAGAAGCCTGTTGGGTATCATGTGATTTCATGTGGTCGTGGCCTCCCCCAAGATTGAAGAGCTGCTTCATTGGATCAACATTGTTTTGGTAAGAGTGCATCCCCATCATGCCACCATCACTCCCGTAAGGTCTGTTCAATAGTCCAGTTGGGTCATGAGATCCATACTGCATTTGCTTTCCGTAAGAATTATTAAAATACATATTGTCCATCATGGAGTCTGGTTTGATATCTGTGTGGCTACTTTGCGGCTGATGATTAGAAAACCCACTACCTAAATTGTGAGAGGTCATTGGTGATTGTCCAATAACGCCAGGGTTGCCACCAAGACCCATTGGCTTATTGTACGGCTTGAGGTCAGGCCAGCAGGATGACGCACCACTGCCGTCGTTGAGTGAGACGGGAGTATGTGTGGCAGGAGGACCCCATGGGTATTGCTGGGCCATAGCCCCTAAGGGACCTGGCTCCCCAGGCATCATGAAAGAATGACTATTGCCAGTCAAGGAGGGATGCATACCAGAGTGGTGGTGTGAGTGCGCTTGTGGGGCGTATGACCCCCACATGCTCGGCCCATTGCCACCCATGTAATTTGTGGGGGCAGATGTTGCATTCCCCCACTGCGAGTAGGGCGAGGCAACCTTATCATTGGGTCGGTTAAAGTAAAGTCCCATGCCACCTCCCCCAACGTCTCCCATGGAATGGTTGGGCCTGGGACGTTTGCTGCCTTGGGAGCAGTCGGTCATCATGGAGCGCTTGCTGTTACTGTCACCTGTAAAGAAGGGATCTGTAATTGCACAAATGGAAAATGTTAGGATCTTGGGTCTTTTTCAGAGAACAAAATAAACAAAGCAAAGAAGAAAAAACACTAAAGTTAGGATGATGGGTTTAAACACACACGCAAAATCTACCAAAGTATCTGGTATCCAGAATGTAAAATTGACTACTCGGAATGCAAAATTGTCCATTGAAATTCTGTTTTTAAATCTAAGTGAGCAAAAAATGACACGAATTGTCAAATTTTGTCTGATGATGGCGATTTTGTCGGGTATTCTGGAGGCCAGAATACAGTAGATTTTACGTGTATGGGTTTAAATTTTATCCAATATGCAATATTGTGCAATTTTGTTATATTTTGTAAAATGCATTACATACTGGGTGGTCCATAAAAAACACAACAGGAAAATTTTTCTAATTCCAAACTTTTTTGTTAGCACCCTCCAGAACTATAAAGGGTCAGACTGATGTTTAATAGAACGGGTAGTTTTCAAAGTCCCTTTACGGTTCTAGAGGGTGTTAGCAAAAAATGTTTGTACTTAAACAAATTTTGCCGTTGCATGTTTTATGGATCACCTTGTACTGTAAATAAACACAAGAACACAACTGTGATCTGTGAAGCTTGGTTTTTGTATGGTATGTGTAATGGCACATATTGTCGTTGCAAGTCAAGGCTCTATTGAGCAGTGGACTGCAGCGGTGGGTTAGGACACCCCCCCCCCCCCCCCCACACACACACACAAAGTAACGGTTGTAAGATTTTTTTGTGTGGCAGGAGGAAGGGTAATTCGTTATTTATTTATGCTCCATTTTTTTTTAGTTTAAATAACGGCATGCAGTTTCTGTTGCAGGCATCCTATTTTTACTTGGTGCGACGAAAAAAAACACAGAAAAAAAAACTCAATTTTACCTGGGGGAAGGTCAAAATTGTTTTCTATTGCCTAAAGCAAATATACACTACCTGTACATTTAGTTGCATTCAGTTCCTGAGTGCTTGTTACCAACCCTCTCCAATGTCGGTCGCGACTCACCATTTGGCGAATGGAAATCAGTAGTTGGCAACCTGAAATTTACCCTTACTCGCCAAAATGGCGACTAGCAATAGAGATTGACACTCAAAGAGCGATACATATCGGGAACCGTACAAGTTACAGACGACGGTTTGAGGCGTTATGCTCAGATTTCTAAGGGCTACGTAACTGCTTCATCTTCAGTAATACTGGGGTTAAAGAGAATTCTACAATTTCGTAAATGCATGAATTAGAAAAACCATACATCGTGTAAGATGTCATTGGTATGGGGCGAGTAGAAATTGTGAAATGGCTAGTGCTTTGTGAGATCTACTGGCCAACTGGCGACTGCTATTGGCTTCACATTTGAGAGGGTTGCTTGTTACCCTGGAGGAATCAAAACTCTCTCAATACGCCCAGTTAAGGTGCCCAACTGCGCATGCGCCAGCACGTGCAGACCCACCATAAATGGCGTTACGTCGTTAACCAACCATCTATCTTTCATCCAGATATGTCCGCCATGGTGGTGATGCCAGAGGGGGGGGGGTTTTTATAGGTAGTGTATATTTTCTTTAGGCAATAGAAAAAAATTTTTCCCCCCCCCCCCCCCCCGGTAATTGAGTTTTTTAATTGCCGGCCGAAAATATCACAGTACCTGTAATTTTAGTTGCATTTACAGTTGACCTCATCAATGTTAGGCGCTTTCAATGTAAGTACGATGTACTGGCCGAGTCGTTTTTCCCAAGAACAATTCGGGACTGGAATGGGCTTGCAAATGATAGTGTTGGTGCATACAATTATGAGGTTTTTTGTAAATATTTGTTGTCTTGCCATTTGCCTGCTTGTTGCAGCCATTCAAATGTGTAAATATTTATTGGGTTTTTTTTCTTTGTTATTTTGAGGTTGTTTAATGCCCTTAGGCGCTACAACTAATTTAAATAAATAAATAAATAAATAAATAAATATAGGTCGCGGGCACCATCATGGTGGGTCCCCAATGGGGCTAGCTGGGTCCCAGAGATTTGGCTCAGTCCATGAGTGCGTTTAGCATAATGGTCGATGATCTCTTGCTGTTTGACTTAAGCAAGTACTGCGGTGGGAAATGATTATAGTCAACAATGACATCATTGTGAGAGTTTTGATCTAGATGTGAGATCGAAGGGGGGGGGGGGGGGGGGTTACCTTTAAGTGAGGATCCATGACGGTTAGATAAGGTCTTGCACATTAAGAACGGGTTGATTGGAGTTGATGATGACTTGATTGAAGATTAGGAGGGGTGTTGGGTGATGAGGAATGAGGAATCGTAAGGTCATCGAGTGGTGAGGGTGAGAGTCTTCAATCCGGGCCAATGTTGAACATTTGAAAGTTCAGGAGGATTATGAGTTTACGGCCAGTTGGTAAAGGTGAAACCATAGCCTTTGGCACTCAAGCAACAGGCGAGGCATGGGAGTTTCCTTGTTCGGGTTAGTGACATTTTTTGCATTTCACGAATTGCCGGGACGAAGGTTGTGGCATTGTCCCACTGCCACACCTGCGTGCAATGTATGTTTCGATCGGCATTGCTTGATTTGTCCGGATCCATTCCTGAGCTAGTTTGTGGTGTTCACGACGGGCTAGCTCAGGGAGGACCGGGGGTTGGTTGATAGGGTCATCGAGTTTAGGATCCGCGGGAATGGCAGTGTTCCCGATGACGTATAAGATTTTGGGAACAGTCTCGAGTGTTTGCGTGCCTCGAGTGGTTAGATGAATGGGATTTCGAGGGAGAGCAGGGCGGTGGATTTTGAAGATGGGTTGGCGATTTGTTGAGCCTGGCAGTGGGGAAAGACGACGAAATTTGGCATCGGCGACCTCAATTTTCCTTCGCATTTTGGTGTTACTGGCTGTGAGGTTTTCAATGTTGAGGTTGTATACTTCCATCAGTTTTCGGGCGTTAGCAAGCTTTGTTTCAAGGTTGGCACAATGAGTTGTGATGGGTTCACAGTTTGTTCGGAGGCGTTTGAGTTCCTTTTCATTAAGATCAAGCTTGTGTTGAGCGCTCTTCGATTAGATTGGAGGAAGCAGGGCTGGCGTCAAGTCCAAACAAAGATGTGTTTGAAGCAGTCGAAGTGTTCGGTGTGTCTTGACGAGGGGTCAGTGTATCCGTTGAACTGTGTTTGGCGTGAACGGAAGACGACGTGACGGTGGCCGGAATGGTGGCAGTGGGCTTCATTTTCGGCTTGAGTAAAGCGAAGGGGGAGACTTTGGATGGTGTGGATTGTTCTCTGGCTTTCTTATTCTTCATTTGCGTCCTACAAACGAGGGATTGTTTGTTGTAGAGCTGAATGACGGGCCACTCATTCGGAGAAACGGACAGGAATGTGGAACAGGGATCCTTGTCACAATCACATTCCGATGTAGTTGGCAAGCAGGATGTGGGTCGTGGCATTTTTTGGACGAGACAATACCAACGCAGGGCTCGTAATGAGCGGTATCGCATCGCAATTTGCACCACAAATTTAAACTTTAGCGATGCAAAATTAAATAATGTATCGCAGTTTAGCGATGCAACTGTATTAAAGGAGACAACATAATAGCCTAATCATGATCGTGGTGGCTGACACGGAGATGCTAATCCCTCCCAATTTATAGGCAGGCTAAACATCGCACATGCATTCTGGGAAATCATTGGTCTTACCATCACCTTCGGTATTTAGTTGGTGGCGCTTTAGTTTCAGACACAGGTTAAAATAGTATTAATGTGCATAGGATGCCATGTCTTGACCAAGCATCCGTGTGTGTAGCAAAGTAAATGTGAAACAAAAATGGCTATTGTTTCAAATAAAGTTAACTTTTTGTATTGTTTTTTTACTAAATAAATTATTCTTTAAAAGTTGCTAATAATTTTTTCGTGATTGCTATGCAAATTTCTATTTTGTATCGCATTTCTGCTATGCAATTTTTCTAAGACAATTCGAACCCTGCAACGCATGTGCAAACGTCGGGTCTTCGTACCGTTTCGGGATCCCAGGTTCTAATGAGGGATGGCAATTTGCCTCCGCGAATCTTTGGTGGCATGGTTGCGACGAGCTGACTGTGGAAGGCGGGAGAAAGATGGGTTTTTCAAGGCCACTCAGTGCCAAGCAGCGGGAGGAGGGAAGGGTTTCAAGACAGATGAATCCCGTTGGAGGTTGAAGGTCTGTGAATGGATGAAGCTGCGTGAATTAATAGTGGAAGGAGGTCAGTGGGTAATCTATAAGTAACTTCATTATGGGCCAAAGTGAATGTGGCGAATAGCATTCTACCATGGGTGGGAAAGTTAGTTGATGGCTGCTAGAGTGAAAGCCGTGAAAGGGCCTGACAAGATCTTCCTGTGGAGATGACTGACGAGTAGATAATGTGAACAAGGGATAAGTCGACAGCCCAAAGATTGGTGACAACCAAGTCATTAAAATCCTGTTAAAGTGAGTGGTGGCATAAGGTTGAGTAACGAAAAACGCTGGTTGACAAAATACATCTCGAGAACCATGGTGGTTGAAGGCCAAGAGAGAAACAGGAGTGCATAAGGAAGTTGGATGATGCTTCAGGCAGTCATAAAGGAACCCAGACAAAGTAGGCTTTCTTCATGTTGAATCCATGAGGGGTGAGTTGGGAAGACAGTTCGGCTTTTCCAAGATGTAGCGGGTGGACTTTCAGCGAAAGTTAAGGAATTATAGAACACCAAAGAAGTTGAAAGGGTTCAGAATTTGTGTGCGGTTACAGTGATGATGTTGTCGCTGCAGTTGATGTGTGGAAGTTGTAGGTACAGTGAGTGTACATTATGATTCGAAGGGTGATAACGGGTGCTGAATGGCGTGCCGTTGACAAAATGGCGTGAAGATTTGTAGCCGGGTCATGTGGTTTGCAAGTTGGTTGTGCGCTGGGTGTGGTACCTTGGTGCGCGAACGTTAATGACGGGGTCACGTGAGAGAGCCGGGGTCAAGCTTCGTCTTCACACTGGTCATTGCAGTGGAGTTGTTGGTCAGGGCTTGAACTGTTTTGTTTGTTGCGAGGTGCGGAGAACAAATGAGTCCAACGTTGCTGGCTTTCATTTTCAAAGTAGTTGGAGGATCATTCAGGAGGCAGGGTGGCAAGTGGTAGTGGGGCATTTCCATCATGAATTCGGTGTTATGGGACGGAAGACGCTGGTGAACGTGCGAAGAATATGAATCGGAGCAGAGAGGTTGAGGCAAGGCCACGACGCTTAAGTCAATTGCGGGACGTGTGTAGGTCATGATGGTAGTCGACGGTGTCAAATGCGAAGCCACTTGTGCGGCACGCAAGAAGCGTGACGAACGGTGACGTGTTCTGAGATGAACAATGAACGTAAGAAAATTTCCTTACTGTTGGGGCGTCGTAGGAAGTGGCGCGTACCAAGAGATTGACGATGGCAAAGGTGTGGGAGGGCGGGACAGGCCGGAGGAGAGAATAGGAGATGAAACACACCCAGGAAGGGTTCCATCAGCGATGGGTCGGTGAGGAGCTTGGGAAAGGTGACTGGCAAGGCAGTGCCATAATACATGGAACCTCCGGAGTGGATTTGTGATTCGGAAGTCAAGAGAGCTTGACGGACGTGAGCATCCAAGGTGAACATGAAGAACATGAAGTAACAATGAACAAGAGATTCAGAAGCGAGTGCAGAGCTTTCAGCGAACGTGAGCTGTCGACGAACGTGAGGCAGATGTGACGAACGTGTTTCGGCAAACATGAGGTAGACGTGGCAAGCATGATGAATGTGAGCTTTCGGCGAACGTGGTAAGGCGTGCCAAGTTGATGTGCTTAATTGGTTAGATTCAATGGGTCTAAAGGGCGAGATGTGAGGATTTTAAACAAGATGAGCGTCCCTGGTGGAGATCATGATGTGTAGGTACGTGCATCAAGATGGTCTTTCGGCGAACGTTGGGCTTTCGGTGAACGTTGGGCTTTCGGTGAACGTTGGCTTGCGGCGAACGTAGAGCACTTGACGAGCGTCGGGCATCAGCGAACGAGAGCATTCTGCAAATTTTCAGCGTGAGGACCATTCCACGAATGTGCAAAGAAGTTTCTTCATAGGTGAGGTCTTGCGGAGAGCGTAGGAGCTTCCGATGAACGCAGAGGCTGTGAAGAGGGTACCAATGGTGGTGCGTCGCGGCCGGAGGAGAAAGAGATGGTTTGCTAACCCCGTAATACCATTTATGGAGGGTCTGCGCGTGCTGGCGCATGCGCAGATGGGTGGCTCAGCTGAGCGTATCGAGAGGGTTTTGATTTCTCCAGGGTAACAAGCACTCAGGAACTGAATGTAACTAAATTTACAGGTAGTGTGTTATTAGAAAAAAACAACTACAAAACATTTACAGAATAGTGGTGATTCTGGATATTATGAGATTTAGCGTCTTAATATGTAAGTTTTTTTTCGCAAATTACTAATTTTTTTTAAATTATATTTCATGGAAAGAACTATTCCCAAGTTTCACGGAAGCCTAATTAAGTGATTAACCGTGTAAGTTATTGAGTACGGTAATGCTATGTGCCAGTAACTTGAGCAAGTTGTGAGACGTTATGTTAATTCAGCAGAAGTAATTTGTTGGTACAGATTTGTCTGTATAGATTCCATGCTGGTCTGCATACTTTTCCCACTAAATGGCAATCTTTAATTCCAGCATTATTCTGCCCCAGCGTGGTCGTTTGTTCAGCGTGCGGTGATTGTTTAGCGCCAATTCCCTACAATTTTATTGAAAATTTGTAGAGCTCTGTGATACTCTGTGCAACTTTCCTCCAAAAATGGTGACCTTACATTTCTAGCATGATTTTGGTGTGAATGGCTTGTATAGTCAGCATGTAGAAGACATAAATAAAACGTCTGCCTTATGCCTGAACGAAGTGTAGTTTTAAATCAAGAGCAGATGAGTTACAACTGATATTTTATTATTTCATTAACAATTTTTGTTTTAATTTTGTTAAATTTGTGTGGTTACAAGTAAGAGACATGCTGGGCCATTAACCGTCTGATGTGAGGATTTTTGTAGTAAAATATCCTTTATATGGGTACATATAGAACTTGTAGATGTACTCGGCAGGACAAACTCACACTTATCACAATACTCTTCCTCAGTAAGCTTTGTAGGTTAACACTTTTACGCCTTGCTGCACTCAGACCTTGGCTTGTCCTCCTTTAGCTCTTGAACAATCTTGCAATGGGCACCTTACCTGTAGTTAGAGAGGCACCAGTGTTGGCACTGGCCATCGGATATTGGCCTTTTTCAGCAACGGCTGTTATCATTGGAGCATAAACATCAGTTTTACGCATTAGATGATACTGCATCATTGATGAACATATACATCACCTGATGCACTGATGGTCACTTTCTGAAATTTTTGACGTACTGATATTTCAGGTTTTATTTGAAACATCAGGGACTCCACCAAGAATCTTAGTATCACTTCATAATTTTTTTTTTAACATCGGCCCACTACGTAATGGCTGATGTTTTTCAACATTAAAATGGGAATCGTCACTTTAGCACATTGGTACATCCTTATATGCAATGACCGCTTTTCTAGGTTATTAATACTAACAGATTTTTTCTTTTTCCTTTTTACTCAGTGTATAGCCTTTCCTCTCTTCTATTTTTAACTACGGAAAAGAATAAGTTGCACCTGAGACACACGGGAGCAAGGTGCTGTGGATATGCAGGCTGTCGAAGGACATAGGGCATGGAGACTTGGTAAAGGACAGGCACAGTGACTTGGAGTGACAATCACACAGCCACCCAACATGCACAGGATCTTGTATATGGAATGTGAAATCAAGGCACATTGAAATAAGATACGATATTCTGCGAGAGGCCATATGAGGGGAAGTAGGCCAAATGTCAACACAAACACAACCTGGCTGACATATTTGCCAACCATATGTCAACACAAAGCACAACCTGGCTGACATATTTACCAAGGAACTGCCCAGTGAATGGCATGAACTTGACCACCCTGTTGGGTATTACAAGATTCGTCTTAGTCGTAGTTCCCCGAGATACAAGAAGGTGATCTTGCTCTGTCACCCCTAGCGAGCCACAAGTGGGAATTGATGGGCTAATTCCCATGTGGGCAGCATGACCTAGTGACATTACAGAGCAAGGCTCTGAACAACGGTTGAGGGGATAAAAGTGGGTATACATTGTTATCGTGTATTATTGTTAACTAAGAAGTTGAGTTGCAGCAGCAGTATAATACACATGTGTGCACACGAATAACAAAACTGTTAGTAATAACCTGCAAAAGAATTTGCTGATGGTGATGTTCCAATGCAAGACTAAAAGAGCAAAAGGTCAACGAGCCCAGATCAAAGTCCATCATGGACAGTAAACCAAAGAAGCATACATACTAAGGAACAGCAGTCTGATAAGCATAAGAATACATCCTGTCCTGGTACATCAAGTAGTCTCTCCACAGTAATTCTGGTAAGAGTACATTCTGCTATGAAAATTGCTACCAAGTTTGTGGCCATAAACTTCTTCGCAATTAACATCAGTAGATGACTAATTTGCAAAATGTAAGGCACTTCAGAGTAGGGATGGGTCGGTTTCATTTTTTTTTAAATTCGGTTCCGGTTTCGGTTTTCACGCACACATAACCGTGGTTTCGGTTTCGGTATCGGTTTTTGCCACCATCCACCCAAACCAGCTATTTCTAGTTTGTTTTCTTGTAACATTAGTATTACTAGCTTCTAACTCACTCCTGCTTTCACTTTCAGCAGCGTCATAGACCATGGGCCTAGCTGTGGCACCATTTTCCTCTATTATTTTCTTTTTAATGACTGTCATTTATACGTACAAAATGATATTTATTAAAAAAATTTAGAAAAACAGATCAAAGTTTGATTTTTCGAACACCGTACAAAAAACCGACACAAAATCCGAATCAGTTTCGGTTTCCAGTAAAAACCGAAAATTCGGTTTCGGTTTCGGTTACCGACCCATCCCTACTTCAGAGCACGCAACATTCCAGTACATGACAAATTTTATTCAGTCGTACCAGGCCTCAAAATAAGAATTTCAGGCTAGTGGCAAACTTTGCCACGAGCCATCTTCACCTCGTGGCAAAAATTTTCAGCCTCGTAACAGTGGTGTAAACTTCCACCAGAACACTTTTTCGGTGATTTTTAATTCGTTTTTTTTTCGGTAATTTTTAATTAATTAGTCCTTAACAAGTCGGGTAAAACTAATTTTTTTTGGCAGTGGAAGAGGGGGAGGAATGCAGCTACCTGTAATATAAAACTGCAATAAAAAGGAAATTGTCCATTTCCAAATGACACCTGTGTTACTTTTATTTTGAGAACTTAAGCAAGGCCTACAATTACAGGAATTGAACTATTTTTCGACTGCTCAATCAGGGTTCAAATTGGAGAGTAAAGGGCCTTCTGCACTAATTCTCATTAATGCACACAGAGCATCAGCGTTCAAGATGGTTTCTATTCACAGTTCACCTGCTTCATTACGCTAAACACTGTTTCTACAGCTGATGTGACAAGGGTTTTTTTGTCGGCTATTTTTAAATCTCCTCAGCATTTTAGAGTTTATATTCAAAGCAAAGGAAGAAAAAATAATGCCTTTCGTTATTAAGAATTGTGAACAACGTTGAAAAAAAATCATAATGAGTTATGTATTTTTGCATGCTACTTGATTACAACCTCGAGGCAAACAGTGCCACGAGCAAAGCCGAGCCTCGTGGCAATTGCAAGCAAGCTCATGGCATTTGCCATGGGTGCCACGAGCTATTTCGAGCCCCGAGTCGTACATAGTTGCAATACTGCATTGCACTGCACACAAAACGTTAGGGGAAAGGGGGTCACATGCACACATTAAGTCAAAGCGTAGTACACATTTTATTTTAACTGCTATGGCAATGCCAGTTCTTCTTTAGAGTTTAAAAATGTCATGCTTACTTTTTTTTAACTGAGCCACCAAAATTCGAATGAGGCTATGACTTGACTATAGTTTGTTCCACATTATGTTTTCAGAAAACTGACTGGATGACAACTCGTTTCCTTGCACTAAGACTGCAAAAACATGTGGATATCACACTTGTAGACTCAACAAAGTTACTGTTAGAGTCTACGAATGGGATGTTTATGAATTTTTTGCACTCGGTGGAAGAAAACGTGCCGTCATACGGTCAGTTTTCTGAAAACATAATGTGGAACAAAGTATAGGTGAGGTAGTGAAAAAGTGCCTGAAGACGACAGTCGGCTGCTGTTTTACATCTCTAGCATCATAGACTACCAAAAATTGGCTGAGATTGGATTTTTTAACCGTGGAATCTTTTCAAATTCTGGGTATAAGTTCGTCGCGTCTAAGACAGATCATAGTTTTGTTCACCTTTGAGACAAATTATATTGTAAATCACTGAGTTAATCGCCCTGGGTGTTTACATATTTCTTCTATGGCTTTAGGAGGGAAGGTGCTAAATGTTCTTAAAAAAATGGAGAAATTTGATTACAATGTCGGTCCATATTACCTTGCACTTATGTAAAGTAGAAGTAACTTATCAGATTTAGTGCAAGTGCGGGTTAGCGCACGGTCGATTTTACGTGGTGTGGGGGGGGGGTACCATGGGCCTAAATTTTAATAATGTAGACATAGGCATTAACACGGATGTGGGATATTCCCTATAAAAATGTCCTTTGCTCTGATGTCGCATCATCACTAACACGGACTGTGATAGCCTGTAATCTGACAAACATTCTGCGTCAATTTGATTTTCAGCTTATTTTCGTTGTATTGAACACTTACCTAAATGGGATGGAACACCTAGAGAAGGGTCTTCTGGGTGACTCTGGTCTAAAGGCCCATTGTTGCACTCCTTGTTGACCAGATTGGTCCAGGGGGAACTCATCAGAAACATGCCACCGTCCTCGCCGTCCATCCTGAACGACAACGGTGAAGTCACCACACGATGTTCTAAAACAAATAACGTTTGAAGTTATTAACTACATTTCACAGGGTTGTTTTCACACGTCTGTAAACTTAAAATTCAAGGAAGTCTGGCAGAATCAAGCTGCTCTCACCCATAGAGATCTTTAGACAGTTTTGCCCATGTTTGAGCTAGTCAGTAGAGAATACTCTGTGGGTGAAAGCTACGACCCCTTACCCTGCAAGGGGGAAGGGGCGAGAGGTAATCTAACAAGCACAAACTGGACCGACTTTTGTGCTTGTTAAATTGGCCAACCCCCTGTAAAATGCACTTGCTCTCATCCACAGAGTACTACTCTCTAATGATGAACAACAGTCTGTCTAGAGATCTCTATGGGAGACAGCACCTTGATTTCAAGTAGAGCAGCTCAATTTTGCCAATTTT
Organism: Lithobius niger; assembly: GCA_023313725.1. Taxonomy (NCBI): domain Eukaryota; kingdom Metazoa; phylum Arthropoda; class Chilopoda; order Lithobiomorpha; family Lithobiidae; genus Lithobius; species Lithobius niger. Next base: position 324,075 of record JAHWFP010230525.1, read on the forward strand.
GCTCAATTTTGCCTAAAAATTGCCATTAATAGGCCTAAATGTGGGTGTCTATCATCTTCTATATATATAATATGCTTAGGTTGGGCAGGCAAATTCATCATTAAGCACTATAATGAAAGAGGGCAAGCGAGCGACAATGTGAAACAAACGGGTGTGGCCTGTAACAATCAGTAACAATCGAAATTTTGCTTTTATAATGCTACATCTTAGAGCAGACTTGAAGAGTTTCGAAGTTGGTTGGTTCTGTAACAATCACTGCATGCACGACCGTTGTTGGGTTCATTGCGCTTGGTACCAGAACGGAGAAACGGGCAATTGAGCGTCCTCCATTGAAAAAAGACATTTACTTCCATTAAAAAAAACAAATCAGCAGGGGTTAAAATGGAGGGGGAGCAATGATGGGGATGTTCTGACCACTCAATAGGGGAATCCGGGTCGGGGACGAGACGGGACCGGGGGGGGGGGGGGGGGGGGCATGGGGGGAAATCAGACCATACAACTGGGTAGGCCGCAGGGGAGTTCGGAAGAGGAAGCAGAGGGCAGTCGTCACTCTTTTCATTCCATACTGCCCAGTATTTCGCTCAGGTATGGGGGAACTGGCTAGACCGGCATATGTTACGCCGGGGGTACAACTAGTTCAGTAGAATGACACCCCATACAAGCAGTAGCTTCTGCTCTTAGCTTCGTGAAGCCAGTCCGGTTTTATGCTTACTAAAACTCCAGGACTTTTCCAGGAATTTTCAAGGTCTTGTCAATGAAAATTCAAGGACTACAAATGATTTGGCCAAATTAACAGCTAAATTTTCAGGGGTATTCCAAAACTTTGAAAGCATTTTTCCATGCCGGGAAATTCATTTTTACCTTCCAAGATATTTCAAGGTTTTTTCATGGGACTATGCAACACTGTTATTAAAATAATGGTACACTTTTAATACATTGCTGTTGTTTTCTGTAGTTTAAGTGGTGTTTTCTATAAGGTGGGGAGCAAGAAAAAAAGCAAAAAAAAAAAGTAGGAGATCATATAAAGTATTTATGATCCTACGATCCTTTATCTAATTAAAGGGACACTTGGTTCCTAGTCACAAAAGAGAAAGCTTATATCAGAGTGTTCAAAATTTGGACTAAAACTTAATTCGTCTACACAAACTACTGCGCCTAAGTCAACAGATGGGTACATACATTAAGAAACAATTTAATAAAACATCACATCATTTGTATCTTCGCAAAAGAAAACCGCACCGTAGGTTAATCAAACCAAACGATAGTTTTTCTTTGCTATTTTTTTTAACATGGTTGACACTACTTAAAATTAACAAAAGGCAAGGACACGAATCAAAACAAAGGCACATTATTGTTTTTATATGCGCTGATACTCCGTAGTGTTTTCAACTTGAGTTGGCTGGGTGTCACACATTTTTAACTGTTTATTTCTTTTGGCATTGCCAACCCTTTATGACACCACAATCTCACAACACGCCCACGGAAGAATTTTTTTAACGATTACTTAATAGTGGAAAATAAAAATTTCTGTCATGGACAACTTTAAATTTCTACAAAGGTTTTACACCGAGAAATAGAGCACAAAACTTGCAAATTACTAGACATTAAAAAAATCTTAAGGTCTAGTAATTTGCAAGTTTTGTGTTCTATTTCTCAGTGTAGAAAGTTTCCCATGAGAAATAACATCGGAACTGGAATTAATTGGTAGGCAGAGGTATCCTGCCGCCCCCCCCCCCCCCCTAAAAGAAAAACCCGATTTAGCATATCCTCAGAGTCGTAAGTCGTCTCAGTCTGGTGTATGCCACATAAAAAGTAGCATCTCACTAACAACACTGAAGTATAAACTGAGACATTGTCAGGCTCGGACTGGCAGCTCTGGGGCCCAAGTGACACGACCGGACGGAGAGAGGGGGGAGGAGCGAACAAAACGAAAATGTGACCATTAAATATTTTTAATGACCCTCTGGCCTCTCGTTTCAGAAGCCTACAAAATCTTGACCTCCCCACTCAAGGTCCAAAAATATTGTGACCCCCCCCCCCCCAACAAAAAAAAATTCACTTTTCATTCGCGTAATGAGACTGTTTGCAGATATGATTTCTTCTAACCAAATAAAATAAGTAGCACTCCTCACCGACAACTTATCACTGGTTGTAAGGAAAACGTACCTCCTTTTTAACGAAAGGACAAAGTTGAGCTTAGAATGTCTATAAACACCTATGTTCCTTACACTGAGTTTGTGTCGAGTTTCGTACAATAAGTATGATGAACACGCTGTTTGCTTGTATGCCCACACCCCTAACATAGTCAGGACCTGAAAGAGGGTTGTAGTGATAATGACAGCTTCAAAACCATCATGGGTGGGGGTTTTTATGGGGTCGGTTATGGTGATGTTCCTGTGGAGAGCCCAAGAAGCCGAATAGCCCGTAGTTAATGGGCGGTTACTCTAGACGCGAGCATCTAGATTGATCATTAATGTGCGTAATATGGATTCAGTCTAGTGAAAACGCTATACCTTTTTCTCATTTATTCTCACATTTAGTTTATTATATCATTCTCCTTCTAATACCTAACATAATTCAAAGTTAAAACTAAATTTTAACCATCACCAAGCTTCAAAACAGACAACGTGATTCACCACCGGGAAACACGTGTGTTGGCACATATATCACCATACAGTTATTGTCATCCAAGACTAACGTTCCGGCGGAAATGGATGTGCAGGTCTGGACCCGTGGAGCCTCAGTAGTAGACACGAGGTTCCACACGTCCAGATTGTGTAAGCGCTCACCGCATCCGTTATGACGTTACTCTGCTTGGCGTTTTCCGGTCTTGAATCGCGTGTCTGTTATGACGGTTGGTAATTGGTTAGAAATTAATTTTAACTTTGAATTAGGTCACATACTGGGAGGAGGGCGATGTAATACACTAAATTTGTGAATAAATGAGAATAAAACCATTGTGTTAATGCTAGATTGAACCCAGATCACGCACATGAATAATCAACTTTTCCACGATGGATTCAGGCCTAAACGCTTGCCCCCAAAAAATATATTAAGGTCAGAAATCTTGTAGCAGCTTTGTTAATGCCCCCCCCCCCTCCACTTTTTTTTTATCAAATTAATTTTAGCCGCCCATGAGCATTTAATAGGCGATTTACGGTAGTAGCACAGAGCCTGGACCTGCAAAGGGCCCTTTCTGGTTCATTGCCGACAATAGGAGACAGGGCAGGAAAACTGAATGGGTTGGTGTGGTTGCCGGGCTTTTGGGCTTTGGCCCGGAAAGACGCTAGCGATGTGAGGGTTACTGCAGAGCAATCGGTGTGTAAGAAACTATCGGAAGCGGTCGCAGAGAGGACCTGAACTTCGCTGCAGCGGAAGCAGGTGGCCATATCCACAAGAAAGACCGTTTTCCGTATTAAATGACTGAGTCGACAAGAAGCCAAGGATTCGTAAGGTGTCGAAAGCAGAAAGGTAAGAACTATCGACAAGTCCCAGTCCGGAAAGAGACGGCGAGTCACCGGTCGCTCATTTTCGAATGACTTGAGGCGGAGACCCGATAGTTATCCAGAAGGGCGTGATGGTCAGCTGCCCGGAAAACGGTGCTTAGGGCCGACCGATAGACGAGGATAGTGAAACCGTGTAGCCCTTCATCCAAAGAGGTACGTCTGGAAGCGCACAAGCTGTGCTAAAGGAGGATTGACTGTCATAGATCTTGTTGATGGAAGACCGGACGGACAGCTTTGGAGGCGATGCAAGACACCTGTTCCGGAAAAAAGCCTGTTGGTTCGCGGAGTCGGTTATAGCAGCCATGTGTGTAACAGAAACGTTCGAGGTCTGTGGTGTAACATGGTTCCCCGATGTTACAATAGTAGATCCGACAAGTCAGGTGGCGGGCACCATCATGACGGGTTACCCCGGGTTGCGGACTGGCTCCCCCCAAAAGTTTACCAAAACTTCGCACATTGTGGAACTTGAACAGAAACCAGAATGGAATGATCGATGTGGAAGTCCGGGGTAGAGATGATGGTCTTGCTTCTGTTTTCGTTTCTGTTATTTAGTGCTTAAGGGGGTAGGACTGTACGTCTGGCTAAAGACAGTTGGTTCACCAGACAGTGCAACCTATGGCTAGCCTTGATATGTCCCAGAAAATGTTAATTGGGAGGATGGTCAGGCTCCTTTTGATGGAGGCATCCAGTGAGTGACGTGGTTGTGGAGTGCCCATGAGATTGCGGATGATCATGTTGATGCAACATGTGAATATTTGGTCACGTCGGTTCGTTTAAGAACAGTGGGGAGAGGAACTTGACAATCGTTTGTTTGTTCAATTGAAGGTAAGCTGTTTGGTTCAAACAAATCAAGTGTTCCTTGAAGGTTTTGTTGCTCTAGAGCTTCAGTGTTCGGGATGATGATGGTCTTCGAGTTTAATGGAGGGTCGTCGTGTGACGACTCTGAGTCAAGACAGGGTTCTGGCTGAGAATGAAGTTGTCAGGTGCGTGGGAGGGGGGGGGGGTTGACTACACATTTGGTTAGTGAAGGAGGTCCTACAGAAGGTGTAGCCCATAACCTTGCCTTGACGTATCCATGCATGTGTTAGTTGAGAGAACAGTCTGGCTTCTTCTTGATGTGACTGGGGTTTTCAGTGATGGAGACTGGTTGTGGAGTGCCCATGATCAGTACTCTGAGTTGCAGGCTTGTTATGTTGATCCAACTTGTGATTGCTTTGGACATGTCGGTTCCTTGGAGAACGGTTGTGGAAGGTGGGTTTGGGACGTGACAACCGTCAGTTTGTTCAGTTGATGGTTAGTCGTTGGTACTAGACAAGAGATCATTGCAGCAGGTCTGTCGCCACTCGCCAGTAGGGTTTGAGAGTTCAGAATGGTGATGAGATTGTTAAATCAAGACAATCCTGAGGTCCATGTGGTGATGCGGGATCCAGATCATGTAGTTTGTTTCATGTCTTGACGTGTTCCTGAGGGTAGCTGTCAGTGATGGAGACTGGTTGTGGAGTGCCCATGATCGGTGCTCCGAGTCGCAGGCTTGTTATGTTGATTCAACTTGTGATTGCTTTGGACATGTCGGTTCCTCGGAGAACGGCTGTGGAAGGTGGGTTTGGGACGTGACAACCGTCAGTTTGTTCAGTTGATGGTTAGTCGTTGGTACTAGACAAGAGATCATTGCAGCAGGTATGTCGCCAGTGGGGTTCGGTGGAGTTCAGAATGATGATGAGATTGTGAAAACAAGATGATTCTGAGGTCCATGTGGTGATGAGGGATCCAGATCATGTAGTTTATTTCACGTCTTGACGTGTTCCTGAAAGTGGAAGGGGGGGGGGGGGGGGCAGAAAGACTCCGACAGGGTGTGACGCATGGTTTTGGGCCTGTCTGAGAGGTCGACGGTGATTGGAATCTTGAGATGTGTCAGTGTCATAGTCAGGAGGTTTCCGCGGGTGTCGATGAAAGTGTGTCATTCACAATTTTAATGTCGGCTTTCAAGAACATGAGGATGGTATGGCTCGCTGAAAGGGCAGATTCTGGGTGTTTGTTCAGATGTCAGTTGGTGCTGAAGCGCTTGATATGAACAGCCGAAGAGATGGTTGGTGAAACTGTCGACCAAGATAGTGACTGGCGTTGGTGATTGGACGTGTTAGCGACAATAGTCCTGTAGATGAAGGCTACATGCCAGGTGGATGGAACCATGATTGTGGATCTTGTGACGATGAAGGTTTGGAAGAGACCGGAAGCAGATCTTGCTGTTGGTTCGGGTTTTGGGGATTATGGGTTTGTTGGAAGGTTCTGAGGCCTTTTTCCGGATGTTCAGCGTGTTCCAAAGATGAGCGGTGCGCCAATCGATTCAGTGTTTCGTGACGAGAATGCTGGAGGTGATTGTTGTTGGATGATGTCGACTGCCTGGAGGTTTGTATGGAATTTACGGAGTAGTGTGGGAAGCTGCGGATGGACTGGTGAAGCGATTCAGTGGTGAAGCTTCATGCAGAAGCTTCATGTGGATAGCAAAGGTTGGACCAGAATTGACCGGGTTGATTTCGTTGAATGGAGGAGTTTTTACTATAAGTGAGATAAGGAGATTCCTGAAGAATTTTTCATATGGCGAGAGTAATACATCGAAAAAGATCTTCCTTCGAATGATTAACTTAGACCGGGGTGTAGCTGGTTGGTTGGAAATTTTAGTTGGATTGTTGTCAGGATTAAGAGTTATTGTGATGCAAGGATCACATGAACTTGAGGGTGCGGAACCTGGGGCGCGTTTAGAATGAAGGAACAATGGGTGAGGAACTACCCGAGTGAGAAATCATTCCCTAGATGAGGGACATTGTTGGAGAAAGGTCTTTAGTCATGCGATCGATTTCCATTAGACGAGGAATGATGTGTAGGTTGAGATCATGTTCCAGGCGAAGGATCTTCAACCGAGAGAGAGAGAGAGAGATCTTCTCAGTGATGGATTTCAGTGATGGGTCGATCTTCCGGGTGAAGGATCTGTAGTGAGTCAAGGATCTTTTCACAGGTGAAGGAACTACATGCTGGTGGAAATCTTCTCACAAGCGAAAGTTTTATTGTGAGAGAAAAATCTTCTTAGGCGAAGGTGATTTAATAAATGAAACGTCTTCTAGGCGAAGATCTTTGTTGCGGTGAAGGATATTTCCTCGGGCAAAGGAATGTCATTGTTCAGACTTTTTAGCTTTACGGGTGAAAGATCTTCTTGTTGGTAAAAGTTTTCCTTCTGGTGAATGATTGCCTTCAGGTGAAGGATCATCTTCCAGGTGAAGGTTCTTTCAAAGGCGTTGATCTCCTTCAAGTGACCGATCCCAGATTGGTGAAGGATTTTCTTGTTAGT